>JBCFYV010011172.1:90772314-90963111 GCA_039000515.1 Timema cristinae
CATGCCTGATACCTTACTCGCCTCTCAATGCGAAACTTAGACTCGACCATTACAACACAATGATCGCTTGAAACAATTTCACAATTTTATAGATATTTATTAAAATACTAAAAGTCTTCAAAACTGAAAATCCAAATAAACTGGAAATTAATACAACAAATTGCGGATTTATTAATGGAAAGAATAACACATTTCAGATGTTACAAAAATGTAAAGTGGTCCACCATAAGTGATCATACACAAGTTAGCTCACCAGAAATAAGTGATGAAATTTTGGCAACGATATATTAATGCATAGAATATATCGCTATATTTAACATATCGGACTACGCTCTAAATCCATTGAATTAAAAGAAAACGATTTTTGTCTATTTAATACGTCGATTTTTGTACTATTTTTATTAAACGTGTCATATTCAAAGAGCTAAATAAACATTAGAAATTGAAAAGCGATAGAGAATATAATTACAGGAGAGCAACCATTTTAATTTGATAGGAATATTGTAGCTTTCGAGATACACATTGTGATATATCAATTAATGAGTATATATTGAATATTACGGAAAATTGCCATCCTTAGTCTAGTATTATACAACAAATGTTTATTTAGAATCGATTCTGATTTGACAGTTTCTGTATTTGACAGTTTCATCTAACTTTTACTTTAAAAAAAGTTTGTCAAACTTGCTAAGTTTTTACCTCTTCTTACAGTCATAATGTCAGGTTTTTTTTTTTTTTTTAGATAGTTTATTTTTCATTCAGAACACCTCTAAATGTTAGGGTCATATTATATTCAGGCCAGTATATTTACAACTTGCCGGCATTTAGGTGAAACAGCAACAAAATTAATATGAGAGGTAAGCGATTATTACCTATTTTGAATGTTGCTGTGTTGTTTAGTTGCCAGTTTAATTGAGAGCTAAGAATCAAAGTAGCGATAATTGTAATATCAAGATCAATTCTTGATTCTTTCGATACCATTAAGAATCGAGGGTATCGAGTTTGAGAGCCCTAATTAAAAGATTGTCTCACACAAATACAGCTTAAAATTGTTGTGAGACATGTCCTTTTTTAGTTTCTTCTTCCTATACCATATTCAATTCTCATGAATGTGCTAACCAAGACCCAACTTAGGCTAAAGACCTACCGTAGAGAGGTGGCAGACCACTTTAAAATCACTTGTTGAATATGTGAATTGAGATTAGCATGCTCAACAGGGATAACTAAGTTAAAAAATAGATTCCTAATGTGTATTAATTGGGAAAAAATATGTTAATTTTACCATCATAAATTAAAGTTGCATATTGTATTGGTGAAACTGTGAAAATTCCAGAAATTTGATCAAATTCCTTGACTTTTACATGACTTTGCAAATTCCCTGACTTATTCCTGTTTTCCAGGTCGCTGAATACACTGTTTAAGAATGCTGTCATTGTTCCTTTGTATACAAAGGCAAAGGCAGTAAGAGTGGATGTAAGAGTTCTAGGGCAATTAGTTTGATGAGTATGCCATCAAAAGTTTTTAGGGGAGTTTTAATAGAGAGGGTGCGTGAACACCCGCAGACAAGATTTGGGGTGTGCAATGTGGTTTCATTCCAGGTAGAAGTTGTATGGACCAGATATTGGGGTTGCAACAACTGATTGAGAAATGTAGATCATTAAGAAAGTAAGTTTATTGTGAATTTGTTGATCTGGAGAAAGTGTATGATCGGGTGAATCGGAGTATGTTATGGAATGTTCTTAAAGAGTATGGTGTGGATGAATGGTTATTAAACGCAAATAAGGTTGTGTATGATGGAAGTAAAGCGTGTGTTAAGGTGGATGGAGCTTTGAGCGAATGGTTTAACATTGAACAAGATGTTAGACAAGGTTGTGTTGAGCCAAGTTTCCTCGAAGCTTTTCATTTTGTGTACATGCGCAGCGCTGCTCTTTTGATCCTCCTGCACAGTCTTGACAAGCTTAGAGGCTTGGGCTTCGACCTCGTCGAGACACTTTGATTTTGAACTCACATTAGTGCATGTTGGGTCATCCCTTGTCAGGGTGGTAACGCGCGAGCATGAATGTGCACATAGTCTGATCACAAGTCATTAGCTCTAGGGTGCACAAACTTCTTATAGTATGGAGGGAGATTTCTCGACCCCAAGAATGACTGTGTATATGTAGGGCGTTTATTGTTTGACAAATTTAACTGTACGCTTGTGCAGGTGTGGAGAAGAGGTTTCAGCTCGACGTTATTGTGTACCCGGACCAACCATGAGGTCATGTTAAGTTCTGAATAAATGTGCAAACCACAATCTCTTGAGTGATTTCTTCCCCCAGGCCCCAGTAACACTCTAATATACCCCGCCACAAGTCTGGGGCACGGTCCTCTATTTAACACCACTGGTGTCAACGGGTTCAGCCGCGGGCCTTATCCACGAGTAACAAAAGGGGTCCACGAGTGGTGTGGGTATAGTGTTATGTCTCCAGGGTTGTTTAATATGTGCATGGGTAAGTCTATAGGGGTGCTTCAGAGGATGCGTTGGTATACAAATAAACAATGTTAATGTGAGAGTGCTGGTATATATAGATGATGCCGTATAATGGATGAGAATGAAAGTGACTTGCAGAATACATTAAATCGTTTTAATGTGGCGACAAGGAGAATGGATCTTTGTGTAAATGGTTCAAAACTTAGGTCATTGTATTCCATTGGAAGAAGGTATAGGAGAGGTGGATAGAAACATATTATAAGGGAACAAACACAATATGGCTTTTACAAAGAAAAGAACACAGTTCACACTTTACAATGCTACCAGTGGACAAAGAGATAACTGCTGCCTCTTGAAAAAGAATTGAATACAATAGATGCAAAGCCGCCATTGTTTTATTTTCAAGCTAAGTATTAATTTTCCATAGAAAAAATCTTACTTTAAAGACAAAAACTTACGGTTTGTGGCAGATTGTGTGTTTTGGGGGCCCATGCCAGGTCCAGGGGATGGGCCCAGGCCCATTATCTGGTTGTTTCCTGTTCCTGACACAAGAGCAAAATATTAGGGTACACTCACACTTTTAATGACTCACCTACAGCTCAATATCGGTAATATTATTCATGCTTTTAGTTTGAAATGTAGGCCCAATTAACGAATATGTTGAAATCAGATGGAACCGGAGAATTGAAACGTATTAAATCACAAACAAAAATGTGAGCAAGGCTCCAATCTCTATAGACAAACAGTAATTATAAATATTGTATGTAGGTATGTCACCTTGTCTTGCGAGAGTTTGAAGAGCGTTTATTGGGTCTTGCATGGCTTGGCCCCCACCACCCATCCCTGGTGTCTTTTTAGAGTCTGAGAAAAAAATTATTATTAAAACAGAGGTTAGGTGTAAGTAGCACACAATTGATTAACAGAGTGAGGGACATGCATGATATATGTGCAATACTACTGGCATGCATTTTATATACTTTCTCGGGTTACAGCATGTGTACTAATTACACTTATGTGTAGGGATGAGGATGTTTGAATGAAGGTTGTGTACCCACATTTGCATGGAGATAAGAGTGGAAAACCACCCTTAGTACCAGGGCTTTGGAGTCGAAGTCAATACATTTTTACAGACTCCGACTCCAGCTTCAAAATCAACACTTATAATATTATAAAAATATTGTATACCTTTTTTATTATTTAGGACCAAAATTTGTAATTTGGAGTCACAATTTATTTGAATATATATTCACAATGGCAATTGTTAATACTAATTAGTATTCTTTAGCCATTTATGAAGTAGTTGCAGTGAAAGCGTACTGTATCGCGTACTGACTCCACAGCCCTGCTTAGTACACCCGACTGAGATACAGACCCCGATCACCCTGTTGTGTTTCACTGTTCAGTCGGCCCTTGTATCTTTCCTTTGCACTTGCACAGGCCACACCACCCACCCCCTCTACTGCCTGGACTGCTCCACAGTCCATATTTGCTAAGCTGTCTGTAATGAGTTCCCCACTGTACTTAGCACCCATGAGAACTCCTCTTTCTATTGGCTTTACTTGGCGGCCAATATCGCTCACGTTTTCTCACGCCAATGGGAAGCTCCCTTTTCTCTCATTGGACAAGGCCAGGCAGCAGTATCTAACACAGTGGTTCCTCAGTCAGAGGCCAGTCGGAGAGTGGCTATCCAACCCGGGTGCGCCGTTTGAAGAGCTAATAAATTGCCGTGTTTTGTAAAGAGCAATTTTGTCTTAACTCCCTCTCCTTCTGGCGTCATCCTTTACCTCCCACCGCAACTCACATTGCTGGGACTCCATCCTGCCTACCACTGCGACTCCCGTTGCCGGAACAATCTCGCCGACCTTTTCTTACCCCTACCCACACGTGTCTGAACACAATGTCGCCGTCGCCATGACATCAACCAGTTACCCCCGAAGCCACAGCAAGGCATAACCCCCCCTTCGTCTGCATTCCAGTCTATAGCAAGATGACTCCCTCAAGCTATTCGTCCACCAAATCAATTAACCAGCTAATATATTTAATTTCATTAATAAAAAATTGCAATCAGACAGAATTTCCCCGTGTTTCAGTCTGTGGCACATTTATACCAAGGAAAAACAGGCAGCGGGAGACAGGTTATAAAAGATTGATTGCATTCTATAAGCCAACATTCATGGACACAATGTGCCTCCTCAACATGAGGTAATGGATCAAGTGGGGCGAGATCGTTGGGGTGTACGAAGATTCAACTTGGTTTTGTATATTCGTTCAGTGCGACTTCAATTTTAAAGTGAAATTCTGGCGTTTACACTTAAGAAGCTTCGCAATAAAAAATAATCTATATATTTTAAATTTAAAATAGGCCCCTACACATTTAAATGTTTATTATTTACATAGGTGACCTGGTGGTCTAGGGGTAAGGTGTCAGAGTTCTGTGCTGGGGTTCTGGGGTTCAATCCTCGGTCCCGGCACAGAGGTATCTGATTACCAAACCCTTACTTCACTTCTGACAAGACGTGTACTAATCACAATGTGTGAATGTGAAGAATGCCAGGCTTCCATCGTGGTTCGGATTCCACGTTAAACTGTAGGTCCTCCATTTCATCTCTCAATCACCCTACCATTACACATTAGCATAAGTGGGATAACCCAGATGGGTAGTGAGACGCAGTGATAATGATAATATTTTCATTTTTTGCTCTTATTTTCATCATAATTAGTGTTCTCATAAAAAATTGCCTAAATTGCATTTTGTTATAACTTAATTTATCATTTTAAGACAGAATATATTAATTATCTTAGAAATATAGCATTTTGTAAATTATATTTAATACCTGAATTTACAGTCATGCAAATTATAGTATTTTTATCAAACATTAGACATTTTTTTAAATATTTGTATTTTGATTCAGCTTCGAGAATATTTCATATTATCCAATTCGACTTTGCACACCCCAAGGGGAGGGTAACACTATAGTACATTTTTCATAAAAAGGGCATTCATTTTCTGACAGCTAGGAAAGTTACTAGATCTATTTTCATGTATTTATACATCAAGTCATGTGATCTGCAGCTGTCATTTTTGATAGATAATATAAATACATATAAAATAACAATAATAATAAAGTAATGTGTTATTAATGTTGGTCTACAAAAGATAGGTTTGTTTTCTTTGAATTTTGGACTGTAATGACCCAATAAGTTAAATGTAAAGAACCAAATAACGATGACTCATAGACGAGTTCAATCATCTTTATTAGTGTTGTTACTGTATCATTACAATATGATGCCCATATTGGTTTAAACTATTTAATTTAATGAAACAAAATGAATGATGAAAGAAATGCACTTGCACTTGGTTGGCGATTATAGGAAATCACAATTTAGAGTGATGAAAAAATAGTAGTGCACCCTGCCTGATATTGAACTCAGGTCTTCCAGGTTAAGTGTCAGTCTTGCTAACAAGCACCTAACCCTCCCAGTACCTTGACATGTTAAATTACTAAACAAATACATATTAAAAAGCAACAAGTGTTTAAAAATTAATGAGGAAGAATGGATGCACTTCTCGGGGGCACTTACTCATTTCTCTAACATGGAGGATGAGCCGTGCAACGAAGCCAAGGTATTCTTCCTGAAACATAAAATAAAACAATTAATTAATTTAGAAAATGGTTGTTGTTATTAAATAAAAGATGAGCGTCACAACCAGCTCTTCAGGTAAATTGAATGCATATCAATGTGAGATTAAGGCCGGGCACACACTAATCTAGCAAAACTGCTCCAAGCAGAAGTGTTTTTACTTATAGCAGAAATGTTTCGTTGAAACCGAAAACAATTTTGTTTTGTCAAAAAGCACTGTGCTTGAAAACTCTTTTGTTTTGTATTTTAACAATTTTATTAGGAGCAAAAACCTTTTTTCTTTTTCTGAAAACAGAGTCATGGGAGACAAGAAGCAGAAATAGAAATCCGTCTTTGCAATGGCGGTGGAGGATGATGTTGTGGTAGTGTTATGGCATTGGGTGGAAATTCCTTGTGCAGAAGACCAAGATAAACATTTGTGGGTGCATTCAATGAATGAAAAACGAAGCAAAGAACACACTTTGCATAACTTTATTAATGAACTACGGAGTGATAACAAATTCCGTAATTTTACAACAATGTCTATAACTAAATTTGATTGTGTGTTGTACATGATAAGTGACAAAATAAGAAAATGTGACTCTAGGTTCCATAAAAGTATTCCACCAATACAAAGACTGTTTGTTACTTTAAGGTTTGTAATGAATAGTAATTTTTCATTTCAAATAAACATGAGCAATAATAATAATAATAATAATAATAATAATAATAATAATAATAATTTATTATTATTATTAATATTAATTATTATTAATATTAATGTGATGATATTATATATAATAATTAATATTAATAATATTAATAATATTAATAATCATTATTACTAATAGTATTAATATTATATATAATATTAATTATATTGTTGTAATTATTAATCATCATCATCATCATCATTATCATTATCATTACATTATCATTATCATTATCATTATCATTATCATTATTATTATTATTATTATATTATTATTATTATTATATTATTATATATATATTATTATTATTATTATTATTATTATTATTATTATTATTATTATTATTTAGAAACTCATCAACACAAATAGTTCCAAACAAATATATTGAATGTGTAGTCCATATAAAAACTCAATGTTTTCATTGATCGGTAAATGCTCCTAAGGATTGCTGTTATTTTCTTTTTCTTTCTTGCGATTTGAGTTTTTGCTTGCAGTCCTCAGGCTTGCGAAACAGGAGGTGGGTGTTCAGAAGTGTCATTGGATGGGCTGACAAGAAAGACAGCATCATCTTCGATGGACTCAATTTCTTCTTCAATCATTTTACAATTCATTTTCTTCACAGAATTGTCCTGAACAATTACATTGCTTTTTGACGGTCGATGTTGTTCAATTAAATTTCCTAGGAAGGACATGCTTTCCGCCAGGTACCATTTTTTTTTTTCGTCTCTCTCAAGTATCTTTAATATGAACTTTATAGAACATTCCATTTTACTTTACATTCAGCACCTGAAATAAACAATAAATATTTGTAGGAAGAGTGAAAACGTGTAAATAAATTATGAAGAAATCATTTAATCAATAATAGGGAATGAATACTATGGACATAGTGAATTAATTAATTTGAAAACAGCTATGTAATTTAAAATATGAATTGATGGTCTATTATTAATTCCTGAGTTTCAATAATTGTGGATTAATTAATTACCAACCGTGGTTCTCTCTATATTTTAAATAATTAATAATGTTTGAATTAGGAATCCATTGAAATGCAATAATTATGGCTACATTCATTTAATTGAATTCAAGTATTTATGAACGAATTTCTCTATTATTGTTGATCAATTTGAATATTTCTTGTTTTGGTCTCTGTCTCAATGATGACTGATGGATAAGTAATAATAAATATATGTTTTTTATTCATTCATTGTATGAAATCAAACATAATTGAATTCAATAATAAGTACATTTACTATTCATAATCACTATATATTTCAATGAATATGGTTTGTTCAGGTTTGTGGCTATGTGTGAGCGTTTTCAATCACTGCAATGTTGTTTTAGACTAAGAGCAACTACTATTGGAAGCATTGTGATTGAAAATTGCAAAGCAATTTGGAAAGAACTAGATCCTTTACACATGAAGCTGCCAACAAGAGAAATAGAAAGAGGTGTCAGATACCTATGTTTAACATTCTTTGGAACCATCCTAAATGTTTAGCTGCTATTGGTGTAAAAATGATCAAAATCGAGAGTCCACCACATTCTGGATCTGCTTACTTGCACTTATATTCAATTGCTTGTAACATTAGTGTGTACTGCTAATATGACAATGTTACTACCAACCCCTAAACAAGCTAATATTCATAGACATCCTGCAATATTATTATTAGCACCGCGTCTTACTACCCGTTCGGGTTATACGCACTTACGCTAATGTGTAATGGTAGGGTGATTGTGAGATGAAATGAAGGACCTACAGTTTAACGTGGAATCCGAACCACGGTGGCGACCTGGCATTCCACACATTCACAAGTTGTCTTGTCAGAGGTGTAGGAAGGGTTTGGAAATCAGATAAATCTGTGCCGGGACCGAGGATTGAACCCCGGTCCCCAGCATAGAAGTCTGACACCTTACCCCTAGACCGCCAGGTCACCGCATCCTGCAATAGAAATACCAATAGAACCAGCCAGCTTTTAAATACTACCCCAAATAATCTTATACTCATAGACATTCAGCATTATTAAACGTCACGATCTTACTATGTCAAATATAGATGTTCTACTCACGAGTATATCTGCCTGGAATAGACTGACTTGCAAGTCCAACCTGCTCACCATGAATGCTAGAATGGAGAGAAGTTCAAAACACACTACAAATCGTGCAGCACCCTGATGTTACAACAGAGTAAGCTAGCAATGCTCTGATTGGCCAGTACTGTACTATTAGAAGAACACACATATTTTTGGACACCTAGATATCGTACATGACCAAACAAGCATAGCTTTACTACTGCTCATATTGTGGGAACTAGTAGAATACAGCGGCTAATAATCAAGACAACATGAACCCGGCCTACGTGACGAATACAACGAAGCCTTTCTGCCAGATGTTTGCGAGTGACATAATAACAAAGTAGAACTCCCATATTCCCACCCAGTAACTAAACCTATATAACGAGAGAACACAGACAATCTCATGGGCTATTACATTCGCCACTTCCACGATAAGTCCTGTTCAGGACTAGGACGTTATCTAGCCAGGATGGCTTATAATAATATCTTTGTTTAAATCTATCAAATATAAATTGCTGTGATGGATTTGATTTTCTTAAAATACTTTGGTTTAGACTGTTATGGAAATCTGTCAGTGTAGGTATCGGTAATGTTTTGCTAAAAACTATTATTTTGAAAACGTAAATTCTGCTATGGAGCACTTAATGATTCCTGTTGCCGCTTGGGTGCTAGTATCTTTGTATTTTCTTGGTTTAATCAGATAGCCACATTATTTGGTTCTTTTTTTATGTCTTGCAATATCTAGGTTGAATATTTAATTTTTGCTTTTGTGGTTATCAGTCATTTAAATTCTTTAAATTGATAATGTTTCTTTTGTTGGTTATTTTGAAGACTTCTTTGCTTTGAAGTTAATGTTAAAGTAACTTATTTTTGTTGATTAATATGGTTTAGATTTTATTATTCGCAGATTCATTTAGGCAAAATTACAAGTTCTATAATGTAACTTTTTCTATTTTAATATTAAATATTTAAATGTGGAATTTTGTTTAATTCTTTAAAAGTGACTAGGGTAATTGTCTCGCAAAGATTTGAGTTTAGTCAGGAAGTCAAACCTTTGAGCTTAAAGTAAATATCTGGTGCGATATTTAAATTTAAATTTATTCCCTAAATTTAAAACTGTTTGGTATGTATTCACTGGCCTGTCGTGTTGTAAACCATTTAAAAGAGGCTCATTAAGCACTTTGCAATCTTGTAATATTTAGTAATTTAAACTTTTGATCCTAATCTGTTTCAATATTAACTCACTGTGGTGAATTAGAAGCGTGTATATCATTTAGAAACGTTTCTTTAAATAATAGCAACTATTTTGTTTATTTCATTGGTCTCTTCTAGACATGTTTGTATAATATAATAATATTCCTTAAACTTTTGAAACGTATTGCGCATGTAATAAATTGCTAATATTTATTTTGTTTTTCAAGACACTTCAGTAAAACCTGTATGGCCATGCAACTCGTTGTTTTAACATTGTTTGTTACTTTGAATGAAATTCAAATATTTCATTAACCTGCAAATGTTCTATTTTTTCATATAATTATATCATTTAGAGATTGCCCTCCTCTTTTCTTAGTCTATTGTGGCCGTAACAAAATAGAGTGAGAGTGGGGCGGTACATGCTCTTGAGGCAGTTGTAGATGTAGAAGCCAAATTTTTGTTTGTTGATGTGGGTGATTATGGTTCGAAATAATGATAGTGGAACATTTGCAGCATCAAATTATGAAAAACTATATCTGCACAAAAAATTAAATATACCAAAACCGAGCATAATTTGTGGTATTAAAGAACGGGACCTATTCCCATGTGTCTTTGTGATGAGGCCTATCCTATGACTGTCAGCTTAATTAGGCCTTTTCCAAAACAATGGTTCAATAATGGGAGAAGATTTATAACTACCTTCATTCAAGGGCCAGACGAATAGTAGAGTGCGAATTTGGCATGTTAACAAAAAAGTTTCATGTTAGTGAAAATAATATGCTTGTGGGTCTAGAAAAGGCAATGGATATTACATTGGCATGCTGCATTTTGCATAGTATGATTTGGGAAAAAGAGGGAAGAATTAGTGACATTCATGAGGAACTGCTGCAATTGACAGATGATTGTAATACATTGCCAATTTCAAACAGAAGATCAGCTGATGCTTTAACTGTCAGTGAGAAGTTTGTAAAATTCTTCACTTCACCAGAAGTTACTATTCCGGAACCCTCTGGCTCTCATCTCACGAATTATTAGGTTAGGTTTGTGTTCTTTGATAAAATGTATTCAAAACGGCATAAACTAATACATATAATTCCAATTCTATATATCCTTTGAACACGTTTTGGGGTATTTTTGCAACACTGTCGGCAACAACAATAAAGAAAAGTATATTGCCACCGTAACACATGTAATACCATACTCTAGATTAAGAAAAAGAAAAAAAATAGAGTACCATTGTATGCAGTTCATTCGGCTTCTTTAGTGCAAATAACTCATCTGACTTATTTAAATGAAAGCAGGTATTTATAATTACTTGTAAAATGAAATAAATTTACATAGCTCTATGAAAAAAGAAACTTTAGGAAAACTATAAATGTATGCAAGGCTACTTGCATAAATAATAAAATAAGTTATTTACTTACTTGTAGCACCACCCAATTCATTTGCCACTTCTTCCCACAATTTTTAAACAGATCCTTGCTATGGTGATTCTTTAATGTAAAAGTATAAATCGAAGACCTTTGCTCCACCAGGACAATTAATTTTTCGGCGTCTATCTAAGAAACATGTGCTCACTACTCACTCAGGACACTGCTACCTAATGTAATAACCTCACACCATTATAAGCCACGTGGACAGGGCCACTTGCATATTGAAAGCGCATGTGGACAACCAAATGTTTTGCTTTCAAACAATGGTCAGTGTTTGTGCTACGAGCAGTCCCAGCTCTGCTCTAATTTGCTGTATTGTCCTAGACAGTATTTTTGCTTTTTGTTTTATCACACTTAAGTTTGCTTAAACATGGGTGTATAGCGTTTAGGTTAGCATTCTAGATGAGTGTGCAATATTCCTATCTTAAGCATTGAAAAAACATGTTTAATCATATTCAAGTGAAAATTCTTTTGCTTAGAGCAGTTTAGTTAGGTAGTAAAAAAGCAAATGTAGTATGTGTTTTATGTTTAAAGAAAATTTAAATGTCGAGGTCGGCTGTTAGTTAGTGAAACTTGGAGGGAGAGATGTTGGATCGCGAGCACATCGCAAAAGGGCTCACTCACCCCAGGGCAGACTTATAAATTAGCCCATAATGTTGATGGCAGGAAGGACTGAATAGCACTAGGCTGCTTGCTTCCCCCACCACTAAAAACCAGTTTGGCGTTCGAAACCAAGCTTACCAATTGTCGGACAGCCTGTACGCTTGTGTAAAAATAGTAGGCCTACACATTGGAGATCTAAGATGAACAATAACATTCAAACATTCCATGCTAAAAAAAATATATTATTAGCACCGTGTCTTACTACCCATTCGGGCTATACACACTTATGCTAATGCGGCATTCCACACATTCACAAGTTGTGATTAATACACGTCTTGTCAGAGGTGAAGGAAGGGTTTGGCAATCAGATAAATCTGTGGTGGACCAAGGATTGAGCCCCGAACCCCAGCATAGAAGTCTGACACCTTACTCCTAGACCGCCAGGTCACACAACAACAAAATTAATAAAATAATTGTCAAAATATGTTTATGGTGAACATTACAGATGAAATATAATATTATCATTCAACCCCGAATAGTAATTTATTTCCCAACATATAAAAGGAACACCAGCAAACCTAAAACTAGAAAACAATATTCTCTTGAATAGTGATGTTTCCTAAAGCTACAAATTATTGGAATGTACACATCCACGCTGTAAAGAGGCTGAGTAATAAACTAAAAGTGTTATCTTTCTTTGATAACTAATCAGTTACAGTTTAAAACTTTTTATTTCCTGCTACACTGAGGTTTGCATGCAGAATTCCTCATTGGACAGTTAGCGAATGCAAACTCTAGTGACATGATTGTCTCTTAGTTCATTTTTACAACAACAACAAAACTACAGAATTCTTATCTTTTCTTTCTAAACTTTGAGTTGTGATGTGTTGAAATGTTGAAAGTTGACCAAACACAATTCTTATCTTTAAAAATTGAAGTAAAAGAGTTGATAACATTTATATGTTGTTAGGACATGATCAGGTATTAATTTTTACTTCAGGTTTACAAGAAAAAAAAGTTAGTTGTTTTACAATATCAAAGTAAAAAAAGCAAATAAATTTATAGATTTGTTACTTTTTTTGGGGTACCTATATCAGTAGATGAGTTTCTTCTTCTCATTCAGAGCCAATTCAGATTGAGCTTGTTTCATAGCACCACGTCTCACTACTAGTTCAGGTTATATGCATACATACTAATAGCACTAATATGGCAGGAGTTAGAAGGCGGAATTTAAAGGAAGTGTATCTGGATTTGCATGGAGGTAGAGTGAAAAAACATTTAGTAAAAACACCTAAATATACTGGACCGTTAGCCCATTCGACACCAAAGCAGGTCACATGCTGTTAATCACTTGGTAATTTTCTAGATTTTCAGTAGTGAAATGGCTTATATTTTCAGTTGAACAATTCTCCTACAACGACATGCCATTCCCTCCCAAGGTGTCTGCCCTGCTCCCATCGTCCTCCACCCAATTTACGCTCTTTGAGGGCTATTTAACAAGTGTCTATTTTCAAACCTACTCCAAACAAGTGTGCCACAACTAATCATTTCTAAGAAACTGGACTCTCTCTTTCATCAGAAAATCCATACAATATGAAAAAGAGAACAAGAACAAAGCCAAAATAAGCATGTTAAGGTGCTTATTCATAAAATAAGCAAAAACCAACAGAATATCCTACTATAGGCAATATAGAATTAACATAATGAACTTGTAATAACATGAAATGAATAAATATCTTAACTGCCTATGTCTTACAATCAAGGAAAGAAAACGGAAATAGGGAGAATTCGGCCCCTAGTTATAAATATGTTCAAAGTAGGATAATGTGAAATAATACATAACAGATAAAATCTTGCTTAGGCCTATAAAATTAAAACTAACTTTGTTACAAGCACCAATGCATGTGGACTAAATGTCGAGCTCATATTTTGTCTAGTTTGCCGAATATGAAGAGATAGGAAATAGTCCTAGTCGGGTGTCTGAGGTTTTTTCTTTTGTAGATGGTTTTCCACTCTCTTTCCATTTTCCCTAAATACTACCTCATTCATTCCTACCTAATTATCAAAATTAAAATCTGTATAGTCTATATGTGGTGAGAAAAACAAACTATTTTGTTTTATTTTCATAGTAGGCCTGTATGTACTTGACTTATAAGTTCCAAACAACCTCTATTACAAAGTTAATTTCCCTTATTTTATTTTAAGCTAAGGATGTACAGTAGGTACAACGCTGCTACATTATACAATTAAGTTGGGGATGTAGGTAATGTGAGAAAAGGGCAGTGTTCCACAGTTTTAATAGCAAAACTTTATTTTGTGAAAATAATTAAAATCTTGCTTCAGTAAAAACATGGAGAGTTTGATTTTCTTCACATGGTGATATCAACATGTTGAATATCCGTCATGAACATAGCGCGGTATAAGATGAGAAACTTTTTAAATGAACAGAAAAAGTTGGCATTAAATTCCAGGATATACTTGACATATAGGTTATTCAACATCTGTTGATATCACCAGGTGAAGAAAATTAACTCTATGTTTCAACTGAAGCAATATTTTATTTATTTTGACCAACCAAATTTTAATTTGCTATAAAAACTGACTGGCCTTTTCTTGTGTCCCCTACACTCCCACCTTAAAAACTGTATGATGAACTACTGAAAAAAACTGAACTTCAGAAGACTTAAATATAAAGAGTAGCCTAGAGAGTCGGCCTAAAACAAGTTGGTCAACTTACTTTTGTCTTGGCTTTCTGAAATACGTGGTTCTCCATTTCATTGCTGTTCTTAGTTGTTGGCATCCCTGATCTCTGGATAGCTTCATCTCTGAAATATGGTAAAAGTTAATATTAAAATGGGCCAGTTTTGACCATAAAACAATATTCTGACATGGGAAAAGGTTGAGAATATTTCAGTGTAATAAAACATCTTCAAACACAAGAGTAACAAGCAGTTAATACAATCTGTGTAAATGTTTTTAGAACAATGTGACCGGCTTTATTAAAAATGGCTAATCACTTAACACACAAACCTTATGCTTTTGAGTTTGGAACTTAGGAAGAAACTGATGAAATGCTACATTTGAAACATCGCATTGTATGGAGCATAAACTTGGACTCTCATGAAGATGGGCCTGGGAAGATTAGAGATCAGGTGGACAGACATGGTGACAAATGAAAGTCATAAGAAGAGTGGGTGAGAAGATAACCATTTTGAATGCGATTCTTCGATACAAAGCAAACTGGATCGGCCACATCCTTAGGAGGAACTATCTTCTGCACGACGTCAAAAAAGGAAAGGTTGAGTAAAGGAGGAGCTAGAAGGAGAGTGAGGAGGAGGAGGATCCAAATATTGGACGACTTGAAGGAAAGAAGAAAAGTCCGGGAGCTCAAGGAGGAGGCAGAGGACAGGGCGTATTGGTGGTCTAAGTTCAATGACACAAGGAACGGACCTGTCGTAAGACAGAACACTAAATAATAATAAATTATTAATGCTTTAGACCTACTCTCACCCCCATTTGACAGATATAGCTTTTTAGCACCGCTTCTTATTAACTGTTCAGGTAATATGCATAATTGCATATGTACTAGGCCTAGTTATGCTAACCAAACAGGTTGAATTTAAAGGAAGTTGTTGAGGTTAATTGTCGCTCAACTATTAATTTAGTCATTGTTTTGTTGGTAGACATGTAACGCGAAAATTTATCTTTTGTTTTGCATTGTTATTAATTATAAGAACAACTTGAATTCTTTATTGTTATCCTTTTAAGTTCAAGTAAAATATCAGACACAACATAGATAGACAAGAATTAAATGACGTGTCGAATATTTGTTATTTACCTTTGTTATTTACCGGCATGGACAAACAAAAGTTATTAATTTGTTCAATAAACTTTGTAAAATCAACAACCTGTGTCTTTGCTGTCTCAAAAGTCAATAGGTTATGGGCCCAGGACAGTGCTGTAGGACAACGTTGACAAAAGCAAAGACAAGGAAAAGCAAATAATTTGCAAGCCGAAAGCAACAAGTCGAAGCCGCAAGACGTGAGCAGTAAGCCGTAAGTAGTAAGCCAAAAGTAGCAAGTCGTACGCCGCATGCAGCAAGCCATCACACGTCGACAGCAAGCAACAAGCCGTGAAATTTTTCGAGCGACACGTCATTTTATGTTTCATATTTACTTATTATAATTAGAACAGTATTATAACGTTAAGTCAAATTGTATTGAAAATTTTGAAAGACTTAATTCACGTCTAGTCAAGTTAAATTAATTACATTGATAAATTTATATTAAAATCAGTCAGTATGGACACTATAAGATCTCATTTAGAAACTTTAAGCGAAGATGCTCAAGGAAAAGTCAATTTTGTATCTTGGAAATTTAAATTAATTCTAACATTAAAGTCAAAAGGTTTATATAATATTGTAAGTGGTCTCACTGTAAAGCCAGCAGGTGGCGCTAATGATGAGCAAGATATAGAGTGGGTCAACAAGGACCTTGAGGCTCAGACTTTAATAGGCTTAAATGTTAGTAGTAATATTGCGATCAAAATTGCAAATTGTACAACGTCAAGACAAATGTTAGAGAAATTGACAAGTTTGTATGGTACTGTGACAGATGTCACTGTAGAAGGTCTGCAGAGAAAATTTTTCAGCTTCACTTATGATGAAAACAAGTCAGCCGTGGAAAATTGTATGGAGGTTGTGCAGATTGCCGATGAACTAGCAAGTGAGAATAACCCGATGAGATCTAACTGGATTATCACCAGGATTATCAGCGTACTACCTCAGAAGCTGGCACATTTTAGGACAGCCTGGGATACCGTCACAGGAGCAGATCGAACTGTCGAGAGATTGATTGAACGCTTGAGGATCGAGGATGAGAGAATCAGTTCTGGTGAAAATGCACCGGACCTAACCTCACATAGTGCTCTAGTATCGAAACATCATAAGAAGTCAAATCAGCAACCGGCAAACAAGCAAGAGAAGTCCAAAGTGACTTGCTATAAATGTGGATAACAAGGACACGTTATTAAATATTGCAGAGGTAAGCCATGTGCGAAATATACTGAGCATTGCAAGAAACTGTATCCGTGCAATACATGCGGAACAAAAGGACATTTCGCAAAAGATTGTCCACAGAGCGATCAGAAGAAAACAACATCAAGCAGCAACAGACCAGCCTTGTTGACAATTGGTTTGTCAAGTGCAGAGATGAAACACGCCAAGCAGAAACAATATAAATGTAACATCTGGATTCAGGACTGTGGTGCATCGCAGCATATGACTTCACATAGAGAGTGGTTTTCACACCTGACGCATCTTGAAGAACCTGTTACCATTGTTATTGGAGATGCAACTGAATTAGAGGGCGTTGCCATCGGAGATATTGATGTTGAGGCATATGATGGAAACAACTGGAACCCAGTGAGTCTGAAAGATGTACTTTATGTTCCCAAGCTGGACTACAATCTTTTCTCAGTAGGACAGATCTTGGACAAGGGGTACATTCAAATGGCAGACAAAAAGACTTCTAGAATTGCTACTTCAGATGGTCAACACACGAAAGTCATTGCAGAGAGAGAAGGAAATTTGTACAAGATGATGCTACGAAAGGAAGGACAAGGAATCTGTATGATTGCAGACTCTATCAGGATCTGGCACGAACGACTAGCTCACCAGAACGTAAAGTACGTTCGAAACGTTTTGAGCAAGAACAATATCAAGTATGTGGATGATTGGCAAGATTATACATGTGAAGGCTGCATCTATGGCAAACAGCACAGAGTCTCACATCCAATCAACACGAAAGTATTCAAAGAACCTCTGGACTTAATCCATGTGGATCTTGGTGAAATGGAAGTTACGTCGATTGGAGGAGCCAAATATTTTCTGTTATTCAAGGATGACTTTTCACATTTTAGAACGGTCTATTTCTTGAAGTCAAAGAATGAAGCAGCCACAAAACTGGATATCTTCATGAAGCTGGTGGAAAATCAGTTTGACAGGAAAGTCAAAGCTTTGAGATCAGACAACGAATTGGAAATCAAGAACAAAGAAACAAGGAAACTGCTTGAGGAACTTGGAGTTTTTCACACCTTTACTAATCCATATACGCCAGAACAGAATGGTAGAATCGAGAGGGAGATGAGAACCGTAGTGGAAGCTGCACGTTCAGCTATCCACGCAAAAATTGAGTAAGATGCTTTGGGCAGAAGCTGTAAACTACGCAGTCTTTACGATCAACCAGACTGGAACGAGTTCAGTACCTGGCAAGAGTCCTGCTGAGCTTTGGTTTGGTCGTAAGATGAATGTGAGCAAGATGAGGATCTTCGGAAGTGAATGTTTTGTACTGAAGCCAAAAAGAAACAAACTAGACAAGAAGTCAGAGAAAGGAATATTCGTAGGATACAATGTAGATTCAACAGGATATAGAGTGTATATACCAAACAGTCGTCGAGTAATTAGTACGGATAATGTTACTTTTAATGAAGCCAAGATGAGAAGCCAGAAGCAGACAGAAGTTGAATCAAGTTTCAAGAAGGAAACAACAAATCAAGATGAAGAAGATGATAGAAAAGAGGAATCAGAAGAATCAGATCATGATGATACGACCAGTAATGCAGAAGAAACACAAGAAGAACAGATTGAAGAGTCAAACGAAGATATTGATGAACAATCACCATCGTCTAAACAAGAAAAGAGAGTATTGAGAAATCGCAAGACACTGAAGAAACCTGCAAGGTTCTCTGATTATGTGATGAGTTACATCAGAGGAGATGGAAATGCAATGATTGGTGAAGTTCAGGACATACCAGTGGATGAGGCATTGAAAGACACAAACTGGTACAATGCAATGAAAGAAGAATATGACTCGCTGATCAGGATGAAGACTTGGGAACTTGTGAAGTGCCCACCGTATGCTAGACCACTCACCTGTCACTGGGTTTTGAGAGAGAAGACGAATGGAAAATTCAAAGCTCGACTGGTGGCACGTGGATTTGAACAAGAGGAAGGAATTGATTATACTGATACCTTTAGTCTTGTGGCTCGTCACACATCAATTAAATTGCTGTTGAGTCATGCAGCAGCTGAGAAGATGAAAGTAGTGACCTTCGATGTTAAAACGGCATTTCTTCATGGTGACCTGGAGGAGGAGCTATATATGCATCAACCAAAAGGCTTTGAAGACGGATCTGAAAAAGTGTGCAGACTACGGAAAAGTCTGTATGGTCTGAAGCAAGCACCTAGAAAATGGAATGAGAAGATTTCCTCACACTTGGAGAAGATTGGATTCACTAGTACAGATGACGATCCTTGTATATATTATAATGAGAGCAGGACAATCATGATCTCATTATTTGTTGATGATGGTCTAGTTATAGGCAAGAGAGAAGACGCTATTTTCGAAGTCTTGAAGAAGATCAACGAACAATTTGAGATCATGTACGAGAAGAAGATCCAAGACAAGCTATCCTACCTTGGCATGGAATTGAAAATTGAACAGGATGGAATCTTCATAAGTCAGCCAAAGTACACCACAAAAATCCTGAAAAGATTTAATCTTGATCAGTGCAACTCAGCTTCAACACCGATCGAAAAAGGGATGGTGACTGACGAAGAAAACCAGAAGAACGACAAACCACTACCAGTGGGGACCCCCTACAGAGAGGCTCTCGGATCGCTGCTCTATCTGGCAACAATCTCAAGACCAGATATAAGCTACGCTGTCAATTATCTGAGTCGGTACAACAGCAGACCAATGAAAAGTCATTGGAAAATGATTAGAAGAGTGTTCATGTGGGTCATTCCAAAAATATACCCTTCTTTTGAAATTAGTTTTCCAAAATATATTTTTTAATATTATTTATAAAATATGTTTTTTATTGAAATTATTATTTATTCATAAAAAAATTATATAGTCAGCACTACACTTTTAATATCCTTTTTACATTAAATTACATAAAATACATGAAGAGGTGAAGAAATATGTCCACTGTGTTACCCCCCTTACAAAAAATGTCCCAGCTATCAAAACTACGAATATATCATTAGTTTTATGATACTCATTGATCAAATAGAATATACAATCAAACTAATAGTGTTAGTAATCACATAAGTTATATTTTAGACTGAAAACTCAAACTCAATGTCCCCCGTGTTACTGTTTTTCCTGTTAGATTGTCTTAAACTTAATATAATTGAATTATAAAAGATATTATTTTTCAGCTGATATTTTTTTTGCAAATCATAATTATTTGTACTTTTAATGACTCATTGTTTTACATTTTTATTTATAATACTTTTTTATAAAAGTAGAATAACATGGCAGTAACACAGTGGACAAATGGTAACACAAGAGACACACTAAGTAACACAAGGGACACCTATTTTTAAGAGGCTTGGATCTTTATTATTGTTGTTATTATTATTTGCATACATAGCTAATTCAAACAAGAACCATACTTTTTTTTTATAAAATATCATGTATAATGTCAAGTAGAAGTTTGGGAACACTTTGAAATTACTTCTCATAAACATCTACTGGAGTATTGAAGTGGTAGTAAATGCGGTCACCTTTCATTTTTAGAGTTGGTGTTTCAAGGATTTCAAGAACTTGATCAAACTGCACATATGAAACATCATTCTCTTCAATTCTATAATTTCTACCACTTTTATCAACTGCTCTTAGAAACATTACCTTGATATCACTATCATCTTCAACTTCACTCTGCGCCACTCCTACATATTTATATTTAGTTGGATTTCCTTTTCCTCCTTTAATCTGAACTAACATGTACACTCCACTAGTGACATTTTTTGGGTGGAGATCTTTCAATGTAGACAACTCTTTAAAAGAGGTATCTTTATTGAAAGAGCTAGGCTTATGTAATTCCTTGATTATAGGCCTATCATTTGGTTCCGAAAGTTCATCTTCAGTAGAGGTTGAAGAGTAAACATCATTATAAATGCTAACTTTCTTTTTTTTATAATTTAGGCCGCCTCCTGCTTTTCCTTTTTCTTGATGTTGATTACTAACAATACAAGAATTATATGTCTTGGTGCCATAGCAATTGCAAAACCCTTTATTACTCAGCTCTTCACAGTAACAACTAATATCTCGATAGTTGATACACCCTTTTTCTTTTACAACTAACTGATGTAAGCACATAGTTCCAGATAGCACTGGTATGGTCAATGGAAGTGTTTTGCGGACACAGTCAATTTCTTCTGCAGTCACAAGAAACAACTTAATTGTTGTTTCCTTTTCCACCAATTGAAGGAACTGGTGAACATTAGCAATGTCATTACCATGGGACACAAGTCTGTCCGCTGTTTGCTTTAAAACTGCTCCAATTCCATCAGCTGCTCCTTTGCCATGTCCAGCTTCAATAAAAGACCATGTTCCTTGCTTGAATCCATTTTCAAAAAGTCTGTGACTAAATAGGTAAAAGTTTTGTTTTTGTCTGTACTGTGTACATGGTCAATCAGAAAATACATGTAGTGTGTCCATATTAGGGTCATTTGTCCTTATAAAATTCATTATAGGTGCTAGGTGGGCCCATATTGCACTAGGATTGTGCTCATTACTAGATGACACTGGCTCATGTTGCTTACAATATAAAACACCTGTGTGAAGTGTGATTTGATTTCGTGATGCCCCAAAATGGTGGCCCTGAACTTCTTCTGCAAGCTTACAATTGTAATTTTCACTAAAATCGATGTGGATAGCAACTTCATTTGGCTTTAGATTGTCAAGACAACTCCTATAGGCTTTGTATTGTTTGTGTATATTGAAAATATGTTTCTTAAAAAGGATCATTTCTTGGTGAAATTTTGTTGTAAATGTGCTTATTGGAGCATTCAGCTTATCCTTTGAAATTTTCTTAACTTTCATTGCCTTATCTTCCTTGTCATATGTTTCTTCTTTCCGGACCCATTCATACCATTCCACTTCTGCATTTTCTGTAATAATATCAACGGGAACACATTTGTTTGCACAAGTACTGCATTCATTGTACATACAGTCTTTAGAGTCTATATTACAAACAGTCATTTCAACTAACAAATTCACGTCATTGGTTTTGATAGCACACAGTTTTTAAGGGCAGATACTTTGTAGATAATATTGCTGTGTAACTTACAAGCACAAGTATCTCTTTAATCAACTGTAGGTGTCGATACATAAAATGGGCGATTAGCTGTAAAAGACGAATAAGAACAGTGTCCTCCTTCCTTTACAAATTTACTATGTAAATTCTTCATGGTATCTAACATGTACCTTTTCTGTACTTTTTCTTTGTGTTTTGTGATGGTTTCCTTTTTGCCTGTAGTAGCTCTGCTTACATAATCTCTTAAATAGAACTCTTGTATCATCTTAACAGTTTTAGACACTTTTCTTTTAGCCTTGGTCGCCTTTGTAATTCTGCACTTTAGGCCTAATGCTTCAAAACCTATCTCTCGAAGCATCCTATATTTCTTGAGCAATTTACTCCTAATAACTGCTTTTAAGCTTTCTTTTTGACTCCTTTTTTATTTATTTTGTACGGATATGACATGTCGTGTGTCAATGTATGGTACTTGAACAACTGTTTTGAGACTTTTCTAATTCCTGGTGTTCTAACTCCTGGTAAACTTTTTCCAAAAATGCTTTTGTTTTTGAACGTGGGGTCAGTTGTTCAATTTGGTGGCTTTCTCTACTATTACTTGCTCTGTAAGCACGCTTTCTGCATTTTTCAATACTTTTCTTCAACTTTTTATTTTCATTTTTAAGCTTCATGTTTTCCTTGTATAGTTTTGTTCTATCCGTCTTAGTTTTTTATGCCCTCTGGTTGAATTATCTTCTTGAATATTATTCACTTTATTTGGCAAGGGAGATGGGGTTATTTCAACAGTCTCTTTACGAGATTTTGCAACACTTCTCTGAAGTTTTTTGCTAGTTCGCCACTTTCTTCTCACCAATCTTTTTTCTCTCATTGACATATCTTTAACCAAATGTTTTTAAGAGTGATACCTTTCTCGTGCTTTTCTCTTGCATTCTTCTTCTTTGTTTTTATCCTTCTTTCTTCTTTCTCAGTACTGCTTTTGTTTCTCTGCTGCTGTTAATGGCATTTTCTGTATAGAAAACAAACAATGTAAATAAGCACTTATGGCTACCAGTTTAGATCTATAAGTGGCCAGGTAAATATATATTAAATACTAGTTAATTGAAGATATGGAGGGCTTAGAGTAATCAAATTGTCTACTGTGTTATCTTCTTGTCTCCTGTGTTACCATGTACAAGGTAACACAGGAGACATGTAACAAAGGAGACACTCTTAACTTAAGAATTTAGACATGTGGCTAATTGAAAGTGAATAATCACTAAGCCAACCTAAATGTACACATAGAGCCATGAGTAATAATAGCTATAGAACAGATTAAAATATGTATATATATTTCTGCTGACAGTAAAAGTAACACAATGGACAATGATTAAACACACCTACCATGAAAAAACACACTTCTTTTAATTCAGGCACAAACAACCAAAGCTAACAAAAATGGCTGATCATGGAATCAAACTGATCTTCTTTACAACCTTTGTCTTCACAGTGATGCCAACTAAAAGTTTTAAAATGTCCAATAATATGGTAACAAAGGGGACGTAACACAGTGGACAAAAATATGGGACCCACATATTTAATTTATAAAATATACCAAAAAAATTAAAAATCATATTTTGACTTTTGATTCAAATTCTTAGTAATATATTCTTTCCCTAGGTGTTAAAATATATTATTCACATTATTGTAAGAAAGGATAAAATCAAAAATAACACTTTAAACTGTGAATTGGGACACCCATTTTAATAGTACACTAGTTCTAAGCTTGTGTAGTTTTGGGCAGCTAAACAAATTTATCAATTTAAAAAATATGTATGTAAGTCAAGATGTTTCCTGCTGATAATATGGTATTGTTTCAATTTTCTTATCTCTTTTAGTTTATTTACTGATAACACATATATTTCCGGACACTTAAACAGTGCCTTATTTTTGGAATGACCCATGTATCTGAAGAGTACTGTGAACTATGGCATCAAATTCGATGGAGGATCAAGACTAGTGGCCTACACAGACTCTGATCACGGAGGAGACAGAGAGTCAGGAAAGTAACGAGTGGAGTACTGCTGATGAGAGGAGGACCTGTAATTTGGTACTCCAAGAAGCAACCAGTGGTAGCAAATTCTACAACCACTTGCTAAAAGCTCATTTGTAAAACTTAGTAGAGCGATAATTAAGGAGGAGTGTTGAGGTTAATTGTCGCTCAACTATTAATTTATTCATTGTTTTGTTGGTAGACATGTAACGCAAAAATTTATCTTTTGTTTTGCATTGTTATTAATTATAAGAATAATTTGAATTCTTTATTGTTATCCTTTTAAGTTCAAGTAAAATATCAGACACAACATAGATAACAAGAATTAAATGATGTGTCGAATATTTGTTATTTACCTTTGTTATTTACCGGCATAGACAAACAAAAGTTATTAATTTGTTCAATAAACTTTGTAAAATCAACAACCTGTGTCTTTGCTGTCTCAAAAGTCAATAGAAGTATACCCGCAAGTGCATGGAGAGAGAGGTAGAAAACCACTTAGGAAAAAATATTAGTACATTTGACCGGAATTCGAGCATCAGTGTCCCTGTCATCGGCAGTCCAGTCTATTGCGAGAATGATGTCTTAGACCAATCAACCACTAGCACGGTTCTCATAAAGTTTTCCCTTGGACAAATGGAATATATATGTATGATGATGGCTCCTATTCAAAAATCTAGGAGGAAACTTTTAAGTGTTTAATAAAATAACTTAAATAATCCAAGATTTAAATAATAATGTGTTATGATACATATTATAAATATATCCCTAACTTCACTTATTTACACAGTCCATCTTAAGCCCCATCTACAGACTCTGTATCCATAAAGTGTGTAATGGTCTGTTATAGATCGGCTCCACACTAACAGATTGTTATATCTAAAGTACTGATCTATAAGGCCTTCATACTTATCATTATGTAGAAGTTCAATCAACTTTATAAGGACTTGTCGATATAGAATGCTAAGAACTACCAATCACAGCAGAGTAAATATGTGTGGGCGCATCAAAAGGAAAGCCCCAATACACCAATATCAATGAAAGAATCTGTTGCTATGTAAACAAATCTAAAATTAAATGGTAGTTTTATGCACAGAGCTATTTCAGAAATATTTTTCTGAACATATAAAAACTCCAGGAAGTGTGGCATCTCAGAAACCGTTTTATGCTGGTAAATACCAAGTTTTCAGAAAGGGTAGCATCACTTTGATAAGTTAAACTTCCCAACCTCTCTAATTCACAGACCACAGATGCATCATGATGATGATGATGTTGATGGTGTTGATGATTATGATATTATCATCGCGTCTTACTACCCGTTCGGGTTATATACACTTACGCTAATTTATAATGGTAGGGTGATTGTGAGATGAAATGGAGGACCTACAGTTTAACGTGGGATCCGAACCCCAGTGTAGGCCTGGCATTCCACACATTCACAAGTTTGCATGCACCTTGCTCTGTGAGGACTTAAGGACTATATGGATGCGGAACTTAATGACTATGTGGACGAGGCTTAATTTGACCTCATTGTTTTCACAAACTCTAGCCACTTTAATGAGTTTAACAATAATGACATGATATTGTCAATATGGGACAGTGATATTTCATTGATCTCACTTAGTTTACCTAGAAAGATTTATATGATGGACGCCATCTGAAACCACTTTTCCATTCCTGTGCGTTTTAATACATTTGACAATATTTGTTGCAAAATAATATCAAAAAGTCATCCAATTTTGAAAGATTCAAGGTAAACGTTAGGCCTACTCCAAAGAGTTTTACTTACATTTTTGCGACGACACTCTGCCTAAATGTCGTAGTGCGCCAAGAATTCTCTTCAGACGTCATTTTAGTTTCTATTTCAAATAGATATGATTGTAAACATTAACTATAACTGCACTTTGAATGTAAATCTCTTTTAGCTTGGATTAAAGTTAGATGGTTATTAGTCTATAAACACTTGTCAAGGATAATTTTGATAAATATAAAATAATTAAATATCAGTTGCGACACACGTCTTAGAGCACAGATCACATTAATCTAGAGTCTAAGCGTGTGTGGCCTGGCAAATTTAAGCAGATAGACAGATAATTAATTTGTAACATACACATTAAAACAAACCTAACATAATAAAAAGTATTACAAAATAAACTAAATAAATTGCAAATTATTTATCTACAGTTGATTATATCTATTCTCATATTCTAATCACTTCATACACAAAAGAATATGTACATATCTTGCTAGGTATTGTTTTAAAGGCAATTTTTACTCAAGTTAAAAATAACATGTTTAAAAGTTATAAGTACAAGCTCAACTAGAGCTACCGCTTACAAAATATCTTTGTTAATTTGTAACTTTTCCACCCTTAACTATAAATATCTAAATTTACATCTATCTATTAAAAAAACTAATATCAAACTAAAAGATGGAGTTTGCCTATATTTGCTTAATCTCTTATATCACACTGTCTTTAAATTATTTGTCTTTACCTCTACAGACAGACGACAAATTTTCTACTCACTTTTACTCCCGTCAAACGATTTGATATTAAGTAAAAATGGCACCCCCGGCAAGAATCATATCAGTTTCTTGCAATTTGCTGAAGAACAATCAAAATGCTCTTAGTTTTATTTCCACTAGAACAGGGTAAGTGTTTAGTTTATGTTGTGAACTAATTTGCTAAATATTTCCTTCATATTCTTGCAGTGTGTTTAATTCATTCCACATTGAAAAAGGCTCCCCTGATAGGGTAATTCAAAAATGGTATTGAATGTTTGTAAGTATTTATAATATATACCCTTGAAATTTCTTGTTTAATTTATTTTTATAATTTTAAAAATTACTTATACTTTTAGTTATTTTTAATTTATATAAACACTCATCTTGTTTTCATTAGTAGGGTATTATGAGCATATTGTGGTTTTACTGGCATTTAAATGTAAGTTGTTGACGTATTGCATATTTTATTGGTCAAGGACGATTAGGCCTAATGTTCTTTTCCTTAGTGTACAAAAGGTGAAGGTCACCTTGAAATCAATATTTTACTTTATTGATGATAATGATAATAATAAGATTGCACTTCACTGATAAACTATTGTAGGTTGTATGACTATGTTCTGAATAAAAATAATACAATTTTGGATTGAACATTTATTTGGTTAGAATAGAAGTACACAAAAATAGATCAGGTTCTCACATCATATTTTGAGAAATGAATACTATGTACCAAGGCTATACACTTTAACATATTTGGAAGTAAAGAATGACACAACTTAAGTTAGAGTAGGGCACAGTCATTCAATCTGACAGAAAGGGGGTGAAGAGCAGAACTCTCCCAAAGAGAGAAGGTAAAAGCGAAAGGGAGAGAACCTTTCTCATAGAGTGTAAAAACATTCAATAATGTCTGGGTGGTTAAATGGTCCAAGGCATCACAATATACTTGACTGCCAATGACTGAAGTCAGTGAAGATAGGAATTCAAATCCTAGTCAAATGTATTTAAGGTGGGTTTATTCCATGTGAATGTGTGTACACTTCCTCGTAATCCAACCTCCCTCATCCCTGTCACATTAGTATAATTAGTACATGCATATAACCTGACTGGGTAATGAGACATTGCTAAAAAAAAAATTAGCCTTCAAGTTCAATTGTAACAGCACTTGTCTGCTGTCATAAGGTTCAAGGGTTCTATTTCAACTTTTCACATTTTTTTTAATGACTTACTGTTTTCAAATAAATTATAAAATTGTTGTACTAACCTCTCAAGCATGACTTTTTTCAGTAACTGAAACCTTTCCTAAAGGTGATTTAATTTATTTAGTGCAATAGTTAAAGCTTTTAAATGCATTACAAATTATAGAAGGCTGTTGACGTACGCGCTAGAAAGGTTAATAGCTATCCCACAATGATGAGGCTGTGTGCATATTGCTGTAAACATGATATACATTATCAAAGATCTAATGGAATCACCAAGAATAGTCTGCCTTTGTGGCAATTAGGTACCTCTACAGTATAAATACTTTGGTTTTGTGTCTCCATGATGTTTAAGGCTGTTACCATAATCTAGTATACCAACACTTTTTGGTTGGTGTACAGTGGTCCAGAGAATAATGTGATGTCTTCTCTTGGTAGTTTTTTTTTACACCCATGACTGTTTCCAGCCTGTGATTAGTTTTTAATTCAAGCCATATATTTTCCTTCGCCGGCTTTCTAGACCTGTTGTAGCTTTGTATGCCTTATAATCTAACTTAAGACTAGGACAGGCACAACATCCAGTCCCCGTCCGTCAATTCATCACTTTGAAAGGGTAAACCCATATTTTCATCAATGATACATTTTCGGCTATGCCGGGAATCAAACCCGGGACCCTTAGCCCAGTAGACAGACACACTACTCATTGAACTAAGGCGTTGGACTGTCTTTTCTTGCTAGTAACATCCTTTTTTTTAAGAATATAGGCTATGCCTAAAGATAATATGTAGCTAGAAGTTATAATGAAATGAACAGAGTATAGACTGTGAAAAGAAGAATTATTGCAACCATAAATGTTAATCATTTTTTAGTACAAGGAGAAAGTATTAGTACTTGAATGTTTTTAGTATCATAATTAGAGGATTGATATGATACATTACCGGTAGCCTATTCATTTTAATATAAATAAAATAAGGTGTCAGATTCTATGCTGGCGGCCGGGGTTCAATCCTCGGTCCCGGCACAGATTTATCTGATTACCAAACCCTTCCTTCACCTCTGACAAGACGTGTATTAATCACATCTTGTGAATGTGGGGAATGCCAGGCCTCCACCGTGGTTCGATTCCACGTTAAACTGTAGGTCCTTCATTTCATCTCACAATCACCCTACCATTACACATTAGCGTAAGTGCGTATAACCCGAACGGGTAGTAAGACGCGGTGCTAATAATAATAATAATAATATAAATAAAAGTATTGATGTGATTTTGTATCCAAAGAAAAGTAGATCTAGACTTATATTTTTTCCACCTCTTCATACATAAGTATCAAACTTTTTTAGCTCTGCACATATACTAAAAAGCAAGTCACTGATTGTCATTTAGACATACTTCTTTCTCTCACTTCCAGTAATAAGAATATTACGGCACCTTTTTTTTTTTTTTTTTTTGGCTAATCAGGCCTTGGACACTGGGCCCCCTCAGGCTACATATCCAATTAAGTCAGTAGATTCCAAGCACAGATCATAACTCTTGGTGTGTGTTTTACAACATATACACATGTTCACATGTCAGTGCAGAGCTTTTGTGTTGGTTTAAAGCTTTATATGTGTTACGAGTGAGGAAGGTTGTATTTAAAGGAGATATACCCTATTTGCGTGGAGGGAGATGAGAAAACCATTTAGGGAAAACACCCCTCGGTACATCCGACAAAGATTTGAATCTCATTCTCCTCGTCATCGGCAGTCCAGTCAATTCCGAGGGTGGCGCCTTAGTCTCCTTATCACCAAAGCTGGTTTTGAAGCTCTGTAATGTTTTGTGCCCTTTAATTTTTAGGTCATGGTGGTCGCACGTGGAAATGGGGCCCCCAGATGCCATCCTAGGTGTCACTGAAGCCTACAAAAGAGACACCAACCCCAAGAAAATCAACCTCGGTGTGGGAGCTTACCGGGACGACAACGGAAAACCTTTTGTTCTTCCCAGTGTTAAGAAGGTAATTAGGCTAGTCCAAAATATTTTATTGATCTGATAGATTCATTTTAAAAACGAATTAGTCTCGACTATTATATACCCAAGCATGTTTCTAATACACTTCCAAGCAGCCCTATTTATGATTAAGATGGTTGAAAAATTGTTATCCAGCCAATGTCTTCAGTTTAAAATCAAAATATAGAACTAATGGATAAGTTAATTTGTAATAAACCCCTAAAACCCCTATTTAATAGTAAGATATGCTGCTTTGCTAGTCAAATGGTCCAAGGCCTAACTCATGCAATAGACTATGCTACCGATGATGGTAAGATCCAAAATGTATTGAATAAAGAGGTGGGTCACACTGAATGGAGCACATGGATGACGTTACACTATGCCGCAGGCCTATCCCGTTCGCGTCAACTCAACTTCTGTCAACTTTTGCTTTCTTTGCACTTCTTTCTTATTTCTGTCTAGTGCAGTATTTGGTTATATTTAAGTATGCAGAATGAAATAAGGATTAAAACAGTATGATATTGAAATCAGTTCTCTTTAAACACATTTTTTTGTGGCCTATAAAGTCAAATATTTTGTGAAACTTTCAAACAAGGAGACTTAAATTTTCACCTTGTGAGGATTTATTTTTATTTTTTGGCCAGGTGATTTTTGTAAGCGAAAAATTGTAGTAAATTGGGAGGGCTTAATTTTTGTTTCAAACCTTTTTTCATAGGATTCTTAGCTTAAGCACTTTTCGAATGTGTAATCAGACGCCGAGTGCCGGCTAGATGGCGCATGTGACCAAAGCGCACCGCCACTGCCAGTATGCGCCGCGTATCTACAGCAAGTAGACGTATTTGTGCAGTGTTTTTGTCACAGCAATGTATACTAACTATATGATTTGACTTCTTTAAAAATGTAGTGTTTAGTAATAGTACTTTCTTTTAGTGGAAAGCGATGTGAGTTTTGTGGACTATTATATGTGACTTTTGCTGGACCTTAGTACTGTATTGAAATAATTCCAGGGATGCAATATGCTGTTGTCGTGTGCACGAACATTTATTGAAAAACCAAGAGTAGGACTGATGGAGTAACACATTTCATAATTCCTAAAAAGGAAAATCTAAGAAAACTGTGGATTGACAATTGCAAAAGGAAAGACACCTGAAATCCTGACACATCTTACATTTGCTCTGACCATTTTGTGGAGACCTATTTGGTTCATAATATTAAGGCTGAAATAATGAGTTTGTAGCAAAAAAATAATTATTAAACCTACGATGTCCCTTCGATAAGGCTTCTATTGACAAAAGAATGCACGTTAAATACAGACCAGAAGAGTAGGCAGGAAAAAAGAAATAAAAAAGCAAATTTCTGATCTACTCAATAATGTTATTTCAAAAAACAGTATTGGAAAGTGGAGGAATTGAAACTGAATGTCCTTCAAATTCACATACTCCTATAACTGCAGTAGATTACGAAGCATAATATTTAAAAATAAAAGAGAGGTAAATTTGGAGTTGAAGAGAACAAAAAAATGCAACATTTAGAAGAAGAAAATAAAAGTTTAAAAATATAAAGCGACAGTAATGTCACACAAGAGATAAAAACTCTTTTAAAAGGCACTTTGTCATCAACTCAAATAGGCTGTATTCTAAATAAGAAAAAGATAGTTCATGTATGGTCCAGTTAAGATATTACGAAAGCATTCACCATCAGGTACCTCAGTAAAAAATGCTACACATATCTCAGGAATTAAATGAAAATTCCTTTGCCATGCCTAACAACATTAAAAACATGGGCAGTGAAAATACACCTGAATATTGAAGTACTGTATGGTGTCCTTAACCTTATGCCAGTTGCACGTATATCAATGACTAGCATGGACAAATTTGTTGTACTACAGTATGGTGAAATTAAAGTAATGCCTGTTTATGAATATGACTGTTACTGATAAAGTTTTGGGTCCTTTTGATACAGTCCAAGTTGTAATGGCAAGGGGACTATTTTTCATCGTGAAAACAGCCAGTGTTTGTTGACTTTGATTTTAAAATGACGAGAAGGTGTTTGGATCACCTGACTCAGAAGTTTATGATATCGGGTTTTCAGTTGTTGCTATAGTGTCTGACTGTGGAGGGGGTAACGTTGGAGTTTGGAAAGAATGCGTTGTCAATCCCAAGCAAGATCAGTTGGTTTCAGAGGCAGAATGTTGGTTAGCAACTCAGTTAACTTCCAACACAACTGCTTGTGCTGTCAGGAGATATGACTTTGGCGATGAAGAATCAAGAAAACACACGGCAGATTTCATACAACAAACAAATGATTGGTTTGATGTCATGAACAGTAGAGTTCCATTTACAAGCATAGATTTAAAATGTGGTTATGGAATGAAACTCTTAAAGCAGCGAGAAATATTACTCAAGTACATAGACTTGATGGAAAATCTGATGCCTTTAGATAAAACTTCAAGAGCTAAAAAAAAAAAATGAAAATACACTACAGATTTACAGATTTTCCAGAAGGGTATCTTGATGTTTACCCAATCGATGATGAACTAAAAAGTGAACTTGACATTAGTTACATTTTAAGGTACTCGTCCGAACACCGCGACAGAGACAGACGCAAGAGGGAGGTGTCTCCTAATCACAGCGACACCACTGGTTTAATGCTTTTGAATTGTATTCAGTCCGCAAGGTGCGACATTGTCTCGCAGCACAGACTTGAGTCGAGACAGCCGAACCAGTCTTGAACCAGTACTGTTTCATGTCTCTCAGTATATTCATAGGGAATCCACAAAGTGCAGGCCAGTTTGAACAATGGATTATTTTACTGCAGAAGATGATGAAGTATTAACTAACCTTGTTTCACAAAATCCGCCTATTTTTGATCCAAAAATAGAAACTTATAAGGGTGTATTAGTGAAAGAGAATATATGGAAAGACATTGGGAATGTTTAAAATAGAAACAATAAGTATTTGTTGTTAGTATTTATTGTTTATTATTACAAAAATGTGGAGAGGAATACTTATTTAAAGTGTTATTTCTTGATGAGACATTTAAACAAGCTACTTTCGACTGACAACATATCTTGTCAAGATACATGGCCATTATCACTAAATAAATAAATGTTGAACTTGTCTCTGATTTGTAAATCGTTAATATTTGCAAATCCACTGGAATGTGATAATTTTGTCTTACTTATTGGAACACTCATTCCTTTAGCTTGGTAGAATGGAATGTTGTTTTCTTTGAGATAACCATCACATAAAATGTTATGCAAGCAACAGGCTGTCATTATCAAATCGTCACATGTTTCAGGAGAAATAAAAATCATGTATGAAATACTCTAAATACTTGACACAATAACCCTGAACGCATTTTCTGCTACACAACGAGCGCAACATTAGCAGTAGTTAAAAATTTCCTTTTCCCAATCCAGGTTGTCACTTTTCTAGAATAAGGCTTCATCAAATAATTGCTGAAACTAAAAGCTTCATCACCAACTAAAAAATGTGGGAAAATTTTGTTTGTACCTGGTAGATATTTCAGTTGTGGAATATTGAAATTATTTTTAGCTATTTTCTTTCCAATCACTGATTTTTGGAATATGCCACTATCTCCTTCTTTACTGTAGGATCCACCTCAACGGCAATAAATTTGCAGTTTGCTTCAACAACTGCTAGTAATGTTATTTAAAAATATTCTTTATAATTGAAGAACAGAGACTCGCTGTTTTGGGAGGCTGGCATATGCCATTTTAGCCAAAATTCTTTCTCATTACACTCAAAATCACTTAGTGACAGAGGAGGCATGGCTGTTGGCATAAGAGTCTTGCTTAACGCTTTCAATACAATTTCACAATTCTTGAAATGTAACAATCTGATATACGATAAGCAAATGACAAAGATGAATAGCTCTCCCCGGTACCTAAAAAACTGGGAAAAAAAGTAATAATTGTATATATATACTAATACAGAGTCCCAATTATTCGAGATTCCATGAAATTGACCTTATATTTGAAGATTTGTAAATGTATTTTTTAATATTTCAAAATATTTTTAATTCTTACTATCTTATGTATGTTCATAAAAGATTTCTAAATGCAATTTTGTGTGTAAACTAAACATTTCCTTTTGGCTTTTGTGTATGAAGCATTGCGTCTGTGAAGTAATTTATTAAAATCCAAATAATTGAATAAAAATTTGAATTAATTTAGATCACCCTAGATGGACTCAGTTTACATTACCTCGAATAACTGGAATTCTACTAGAAAGTTAAATTTTAAATGTATTGTAAATTGACGTCATATTTTTTTTATTGTAGTTGACTGTAAAAAGCGGTGGAAGCACATCAAAGATTTGTATAACTGATTTAAACGCAGACATAAATTAAATTGCGTTTTATTTAATCTACAGTATTTTTAAAATGTTTTTCATCGCCCATCAAGTGGGTTTTAATCAACACACTAATTATTATCCTCGCATCTTGCTTTTAAAAATTGGGTCTATTGGATCTCTTGTGTTTAAATATATATATAAGAAAAAGTGTTAGATTCATCATTTTCCTCTTCTTCTTGAAGAATGTTTACCAAAGCCTCATTTAAATTTGCCATTTTACCTCAATCAGTAAAACACAACCAATTTCGAGGCCACTTCATGGCACATTGCTTTGCAAAAATGTTGCTTGCTGCAAACGGATGGCAGAGTGTCGATGTCGCTGTGGCGAACATTTTTTCTGTTTGTCACCCGTCATTGTCGTTGTGTTCAGACGAGTGCCTTTAACCACCAAACTAAACTAGGACAATTTAGAAAACTTTTCTTTAGTGAGAAGTGGCAGTTGTTTAGCCAATCATTCAACTCCTATGGAATGCCATTATAGGATGATAATGATAGTACTAAGGAAAGTTTTTAGAAAACTTCATTTGGTGTGGAAGGAATCTTAGATACAGTACAGTCAGAGGATAATGAGAGTGACAGAGAAGAAAATAGTTCACAACACACTGAAGGAGGAGAAAAGAGTGATGTATGCCTGTTAGAGACAGTGTCATGTGATGGACTTAGTTATATAGCTGGATGGATGGCAAAGAAATTGCGCTAAAAACATCCAGGACTTGGAAATTGTATGCATACACAATATGGTAAGTGCATGTGTATTAGTAATTTGTCTTTGGGAGGATTAACAGAGATGTTCTAGGACTTTTAAAAAATGAAACTAATCTAGAGACTTTATTTGGCAAATTAACAAAGGATTACCAAAATATCGAGGATACGCAAAAAGATAGCCAAGAAAATACACACAAAAGCAAATAATGTTCAATTTGACATTGTTGAACTATTTGTACAAAGGATTGCAATGCAAGTGAAATATTTAAACAAACACAAAATGTTCAAAGATTAAACAACAATAAATTAAAAGGTAGCATTTTAATTTACCAATGGCTATTAAAAAAAATGCTAAAATAATAAGTTAAAAAAAGTAAAAAATGACTCGGCTAACCTTCCTGCGCTATTCCAAGCATTAGACATACTGTTAAAATAAAAAACATACAATATTGAATAAATATAAAAATGTCTTACATTGTCAATAAATTAAATCTTTGATCTTGAAGTAATGTTTTGGTAAGTAAAATTTTTTTAGTCGTCTACCACAGTACTACTCGGGCAATTTTGTTTGATCATGGAAATGTCAATTAGAAATCTTCTGCCAAAATGTAAATTAAAACATGTACCTTGTTTGTTTGTTTAGTGATAATAATATTGAGTATTCACATTGTTATATTAGATTTAAGCAATGGTTTAATGTAAGAGAAGGCTAATGCCTTAATTGTCGCCATGCAAGGCAATAATAAAATGAATCTTTTTGGTCAAGATAATTATTTAGAATAATTGTTGACTGATACAATTACAACAACAATGTAATCTAGCTTAGAAATAATATGTAAAAAACAAATTCTGATTCAAAAGAAAAATACAAATAATAACGTTTTATGTTTAATTAAAACAAGTAAATAGTAAGTGATGTGCAGTGCGAGGCAGATAGAAGTGCCTTTTTATGTTGTTTATTTAATGATAATATTTTACAGGTTTACTACAATAAATGTGATGGTAGGTGTCTAAGCTAATAAAAGATATGTAAACTTTAAAACCATCATGCCAGTAACCTGCGCGCTAACTAAAATGTCCATCACTGATGCCCGCCTGGCAGACTATTGTCTGTCTAACTATGTATCTGATCACAACTATAACTATCATGAGTCAAAAATATCACACAACATCCTGGACTAAACACACCCATCTTACTCGATGGCTAATAAGAGAGAGAAAGAGAGCTTTTCCCTCCAAGTTTCATTAATCATCAATTTGAAGGGTGTCAGCTACCCCTTAAATAATATTTTCTTTCGGCCAATCTTCAAAGAGCAGATCCTTCGAGAAATGACAACTCTCAACACTCCATTGCTAAAGAACCTTAGTCATCATTGAGCCACATCCAACATGGGCAGCTGCACTCGAGAATTCACTAACACTACAAAACATAACTATGTCTTACAAGAGAATAATAACAATTAAACAAAGAGTGCTACTAATCCTGTTGATTTGTAGCCTATATTAGATTTGAAACATTTTCATTTTAAAATGAGAAAAAGGGAAAAGTCACATTTTTTAGCAATTATATTATTATTATTATTATTAATTATTATTATTGTGTGTATAACCCGAACGGGTAGTAAGACGCGGTGCTAATAATAATAATAATTTTTTTTATTATTATTTATTTATTAATATTATTTATTATTATTATATTATTATTATTTTTATTATTTTTTATTATTATATTATTATTATATTATTAATTTAATATTATTATATTTTATTTGTTATTATGGTTATTGTTATTATTATTATTATTATTATTATTATTATTATATTATATATTATTATCATTATCATGATTATTATCATCATCATCATTATTTATTATTATATTATTATTATTATCATCATTCATCCCGTCTTACTACCCGTCCGGGTATTTTCTAGCACAACAACTTTAAAATCTCAAATCCCATAAGGACACCAGCAAATACTTTTTTAAATTAATTTAAACATATTTTAAGCATAATCTAAATTGCATTAGAAAGGTCTTATGATAGTCCAACAAATGGCAGCAATAACTCAATTTGAGTTAAGGTGGGAGTGCGAGGTATGCAAAAAATTGTAAATATTTTGCAGTTTTTATGTCAAACTTTTTTTGTCATAATAAATCAAATATTTCTCCAGTAGAAACCTAAAATTTAATTTTCTTCACTAGGTGATATCAACAATAATTCTTGAATATCTGTCAAGGGTGTTCTGGAATTCAATGACAACTTCCTATCATTTTAAAAGTCTCTCATCTAATGCCACTATGATCATAACAGATATTCAATGACTGTTGATATCACTGTGTGAAGAAAATTAAACTATGTTTATACTATAGCAATACTTGATTTATTTTATCCAAAAAATGTTTTGCTATAAAAACTGCTTAAACACTGCCCTCTTTTCACGACCCCTACACACCCACCATAATAATGGACTTTCCCCCATTATTTGGTATAGCTATGAGATAGTAAAGCTTCTCTTATATTGTCACAGTCTGAATCAACCAACAACCTGCTTCGTTTCTAGATTTAGTTGTTCACATATACCTATTAAATCAATGTGTGTCATTTAAACAAATATATTGAATGGATTATACATTTAGCAAAAACAAAGTTATAACTTACAATTTATTGTGTATTCAAATTATTTTTGTGTGTTTTAGGCTGAAGACAAGCTGCGGGCAAAGGGTCTGGACCATGAGTACGCCCCAATCGGGGGCAGCGCAGAGTTTTGCAACCTCTCCATCAACCTTGCACTTGGTGATGGCAGCGAGATAGTTAAGAATGGTTGTGAGTATTTAATTTTTAAGATGAACACTATTTCTCTAAACAATAAAGTAAAAATGGTGCAATCATTTATGTAATGAAATTATTTTAAGAGAGACTATAAAAAATTGAAAATCTGAATCTTTGTTCCAGAATGCGACGCTCCAGGGTATCTCCGGGACAGGCTCATTGAGGATTGGGGGAGCGTTTTTGGCCCAGTTTTTCCCCGGCAACAAAGAGGTGTACCTTCCTACCCCCTCTTGGGGTAACCACACTCCCATATTCAAGCACTCGGGGCTGGCCGTCAAACAATACCGCTACTATGACCCCAAGACTTGTGGCTTTGACTTCCAAGGGTCCCTACAGGACATCGCTGTGAGTGGAACTCACTCTGTTCATATCGGAGGAATAACGGCTCTTCCTTTGTTCTAAAGGACTCTCTTCTTAATCTAAAGGACCCTCATTTAAGTCTATAGGACCCTCATCTTAATCTAAAGGACCCTCATCCTAATCTAAAGGACCCTCATCTTCTGTTAAAGGATATTATTTTTACTGCTTTATTGAACTACCAATGGTTAGAGACCGTGATTTATGATAAATAAAATATTTGAATTTCTTTAAACTAGAAATTTCTGTTAATACTCGTTTTTCTCGATTCTGCTTGGTTGCCAAAACCTTCGTCAAGAGCTAAGAATCAAATTTATCAAGAATCGTAATATTAATATTGATTCTCAATTCTTTCGATACCAGAAGAATCAAATTTTGACAACCTTACTTTAACTATAAAGTTGTATTTCGGTATAAAAGGTTGGTAGATAATTATTATTTTTACTGGGGATACGGGGGTAGTAATTGTGATAAACTAACTCAAATTTATATCTAGTGCTAGCTATATATCAAGTTAGCAGGCGCTTAACTATTCCTGTACGTTTACTAGGAATAATATTATTTTGTAACTGCTCCTTACTACCCGTCTGGGCTATATGCATATAACCACTAAACTAACAATTAGAGTTGGGGCAGACCCACTTTTATGAATTAGAATTTCATGTTTAACTTCGAATCTCAAATCCAAATCTTGGAAAAAATTGCGAACATAAGAGGAAATATAAATGATAACTAAATGTCAACATTCTTTCGTATTCATTCTTTGTTATTCATTATAACATTAGTACATTCAGTTAAGTGTTAGATTACTGGTCTGAAGTCTGGTTGTTGAGCTCATACTGTAATTATGTTGGTTCTGAACCACCAACAAGCAGTATTAGAGCTCTAAAATAAACTTAACTTTAAAAATTAAAAAAAAAAAAAAAATTATCAAATTCTGAATATCCTTAAGTATTCGAGGGCCCATCCGTAATAACAACATATACGTTTAAAAATTACTCTATTTTATTAGTTACTATTTAATAAACAATTTTTATAATGAAGGCCTTGCTGTTTACAAACTTTTTTTTATTTTGCTTGAACACAATAAGGCCTACACATGTCAATGTTACAATGCCTAACACATGATCTGTCTTTTCTAAACCAGTCAACGATGGTGTTGCACAATTTACACATATTATTCTTTTAACTTTGTCAAATATAAATGCTACTGTGAATGTGCGGAATATGATGAGTTTGTAAAGTCACCGGTGATTCTACAAAGCCACTGGTTCATTTGGGGAATGTAAATCATAATAATAATATTTAGCACCGCGTCTTACTACCTTTTTGGGTTATACGCTTTAAGTACTAATTACGCAAGTGAACAACTTCAATCAAGTATAATTCAAAATGGACGACAATATTGAATCAATTTACCGCTCAAAAGTGGTTTTAAAGCTCTAGTAAGTTATTATTGTGAAAACTAAAATTAATTTTTTAACAATTTGTTAAGTTACCGAATGATTTATAATTGGGAATGCTGATATTATCTCAATTAAATAAACTATGCTTACTATTGCGTTTTAAATATTGTTTATTAAGTACATCAAGTGGAAGCTCGAAAATTAAAAGCCTACAAAACTTTCAATCTTGAGCTCAAGCTTAAGTGACAAGCTCGAAATACGAGTACTCCAGAGCCCTAATAAGCGCCATCTTTTGGAAATTTGTACTCTTTTTGAAAAATGTTAGGCATTTAAATTTTAATTTTAATTATTAAATAACTAGATTTAATCTTAATCTCACAGATTAAAGTAACATTAGTTGCTATCTTATGACCTTGCTTGATAGTGACGATATTATGAAGGGTGTTTTTTTAAGTAAGGACCATTTTGCAATGAAATAGGTACTAAATATATTTGGGTAATTTTTTTAATCTGATTCTACATACCTTCAGCTACTTTTCAACATAGTTTCTGTTGTTATCCAAACATTTGTTGTATTGTGAGATACATTTTTGTAGACCCTCGGCATAAAAGTCTGCCACCAGTGAGGAAAGCCATTCCTAAACCATTGTTTCCACTTCGTCATTGGTGTGGAAATGCTTACTGGAAAGGAACCTTTTCAGATGCAGGAAAAGATGGTAGTAACTAGGCGCAAGTTCATGACGGGGGGAGGGGAGGGCTATTATCCTATTGCTGCTGGCCAAAAGACTCAAGATCTTGTGTTTGAGCAGCAGAGTGGGGCGTCACATTGAAACGAACGCGGGGGATATCAAAAAATATGGGCAAGCATTTCCACACCGACGACAAAGTGAAACTAAGGTTCAGGAATGGCTTTCCTCTCTGGCGGCAGACTTCTTTGACAAGGGTGTACAAAAAAACCTATCTCACGACACAACAAATGTTTGAATAACAGTAGAAACTATGTTGCATATTAGTTAAAGCTTTGTAGAATCAGATTTTTTTTAAATACCCAAAAATATTAAGTAGTTCCTATTGCAAAACGGTAATCAACATAAAAAAAACCATGTATATGAAACTAAAGATATGAATGTAAAAAGATTTAATTCTAGCTCAAAAATAGCAGTTTTTGTCTTTTTCTTTAAATGCTTGCCTTTGGTCCCCAATATATCTGTTAAGAGTTGTCAGTTCAAACACTTCTTTTAACAGTAGTCTTTCGTTGAGGAAAATTAATTTGCTTTGAGAAGAAAGTTATGTTAGTGGAGTTGGTACTTATTTTTCTTCGGGAATTATTGTAAAAAAGGCAAACCAAGTCTGATACTTGTTAATATTCATAATTAAATCTATAAAAGTATCATAATTCGCATTTAAATTGCCAAATATTCAATGTTATGAATTTTTTTTTCGCAAATGTACGTTATTATAAGTTGAAAAATGCTACAATGTTCTTTAATTAGGTTTTTATGGTAATTTTAATGTGCTAAGTAAAGTTTGTATAAATATGCCTTGCAAAATTTTAGTTCCCATCTCTACCAATGATCCAATGATCCATCTTGCTAACTACAATTTACCGTATCTACCTTAACATAAGACCTCTAATAAGCAGTGTCAAAATCAAAATTCTTTTTATCTCGAATCCTTGAATATCCTTAAGGGTTTGAGGGTTCTATACTTGTGTATTCTGTACACACAATTTCTAATTAGCTGTCACATAACACATAGTTAGTAATAGCGATTAGGACCAAATATGTAGTGCATTAATGGTTGGTGTTTGGTGTGTTCAGAAAATACCCGAGAGATCAATCATCTTGTTCCACGCATGCGCACACAACCCTACGGGCGTGGACCCCAACCCGGAACAGTGGGCTGAAATATCGCATGTCGTCAAGCAGAAGAATTTATTCCCTTTCTTTGACATGGCGTACCAAGGCTTTGCATCGGGTCAGTTGAGAAGTCTAATATTAAAGAAGGGGCTGGGGGAGTAAATGAACATGTTTCACCTTAACTCTCCGCCCACTGAGCTAAAAACATGATCAGCACAAGAGATAAACTTTCCTATTTTGATATGAAATTAAACCTTTAAAGGAGGGTAGAAGGTCAAGGCCTTAACAATCCATCCTCCTTTTAATGTTTAATTCATTATAGTCATTAGCCACCATTTTTCCTTTATATTGATATGCATTTTCTTTCTTCAATTCTGCTATTATTTACATTCATTCTTGCTTTAAAGAAATTGTAACTATAGTAGCCACATGGCTTCTTTGGTGCTGACTGGCAGCTCATAGCTAACTTCTGACAGTCAGCATTTAGGTATATACCTAAATTTGGACCGTCAGAAGTGACAGCTGTCAAACATATGTTCATATGGTTCGGCGTAGGGATAGATAGTTTGGTCTGGTAATTTTTCAAAGCTGTCAGCTATCAGTCAGCACCAAAGAAGCCATGGGGCTACTGTAAATAATAACATCAAGGTTGCCATACATCTGAAATATCAGGAAAACCCAACAAACTTTTTTTGTCTTGGAAAAAACCGGGAAAACAGAGAATTTGGCAAAATCTAGTAAAAATACTGGAATATTTGTTAATTTGGGACATTTAACCGAAAGCTTTGGATAGACGGAAAAGTTAAGTGAAGAATTAATCATGCTGATTCAAACATGTTTACTACTCTTGTTATTTATGTTGGTCGTTTTACATGTTCTTATCTAAGTGTCCTATCATTCTTTACTCATTTCCTTTTTCTCCCTTTTGTGTTTTTTGGTTTCATCTTTTAGGAAGTTGAGTTGCATGTTTCACAATCCTAATGAGTTCCATTAGAATGAAACCTAGGTCAGGGGATTGGGTTGTAGCAATTGATTTTCATCGAGAGGAAGTCATTACCTTTTTGTCCAGTAGCAACAATGTAAAGGTGAACTGTGTTCTTTTCATCATAAAAGCCATATTGTGTTTGTTCCCTTTTACATGTTTCTACCCATCTTTCCTAGACCTTCTTCCAAATAAAATACCCCTAAAACAAGGGCTGTGAAGCGACAGAAGATGTAATTCCCCATCCTTCTTAAATCATCTTGTTTCAAACATAAGTTAGATGACTTTACACTTAGTCAGTTTGATGGAGAATGAAATTTTATTATGGCCTGCTCTTTTCTTCAATCCAAGCTACCTGGAAATATTGTAATTCTTTCTATAAAAGCTGTAAAACACAGGGTATAGGTACTAAGAAAATAGTGGCAGCCCTGAACATGCTTAGGGCTGTAATATAAATTCAAACTCAATTGATTACAAGTAAGCATTATATTAGCTCAAAATATTCAATCTGAAATCTGTAAAGAAAAAAAAAAGCTACTTTTTTTATATCTCAAATACTCTTAAGTTTAAAAAAAAGCTGAAAAACTTATTCTTAGTTTTTGGGGTAAATCTTTCTTTTGTGTTGATTTAAGATGTCTTGAAAATGCCTGATGAAAATTAGGTGTGAAACCTTTCTCATCTTGTCGGTAAAATTAAGTTTATTAAATAGATTGTATCTGTGTTATTTTCAGGTGATGTGGCGAAAGACGCTTTTGCGGTTAGACACTTTGTGAAGGAAGGCCATGAAATGGTCCTTACACAATCATATGCCAAAAATATGGGCTTGTACGGTAAGTTTTATTTTCATGTTATTAATTTATCTTAAATTTCACTAAACTGTCTCAATAATTTGTTGTAATTGAATTGCATAATAACTTGATCTATCAGCCCAGGACAAAATCATCACAGGATGTTTCCGCCTCTGCAGGTCGTCTGGTACAACCTCTTCCATTCCTGTCGATCTCTCCAAACTTCTCCCCCTGACAAGCATCCCCAGTCGACTCCTTTCATGTCCTTCTGCGCTTGGTCCATCCATCTCATCTATGGTAGGACAAAATATGTTCATTGATTTAGCAATAAAACATTATGTAAATGTTATTTAATAGAGATCTTGGGTTGGATCAATTTTTTTATCTAATCTTGACTCTGGGTCTTAAGGGGCTTTCAAATATTATTTATGTACCTTTTTGGCCATTTTTAACCCTGCCCCCTCCTGGTAGGTAAAAATAAATAAATTTCTGACCCCCTCCACCCGTCTTGCTTATGTAAAATTTGTCAACTCTTTTAATTTGTTCACAGGAATAACCATTCTTTTTTTCATGCCATTTTGCCTATAGCCTAAAGTAAGACACACTGATAAAAAAAATTAAAAATCAATGCACTTAATAAATTGCTGGTAATTATTAACATAAAGGTATAAATTAATATTGTGAAATAATTTACAATTTACACTGGTATACAATGAATTTAATTTTATTAAACAGGTAAAATTAAAAAGTTATAATATTATTAAAGTTTAAAGTTTTGGTTTACTTTTAATCAAACATAAAAAAAAGTATTATTAGTGAATACTTGAATATTTTATTTATAAAAAATCACTAAGGCGTAAACTATATTTAATCCGATGACCAAGATCCTTGAATCACCGTCTCAACACTTTCAACTATTATGTTTATGAATCAGATAACCGAAGCTATCATCTATGCATTTTAGTGAGGCTAGCGCCACTTAGATATCATATTCTGAAAATTGAAAAATGACACCTGGACATGGGAACCGAACCCGGGACCTTCGGCTTAGTATGCCAATGCTCTTACCAATGAGCTACCCAGGATTCGTCCCTTGCCCATGGTCATTCTGCCTTAAAATATGAGTGAAGAATGACCATGGGCACAGGACGAATCCTGGATAGCTCAGTGGTAAGAGCATTGGCGTACTAAGCCGAAGGTCCCGGGTTCATTTCCCGTGTCCAGGTGTCATTTTTCAATTTTCAGAATATTATGTTTATATTTGAAAGGGCTAGGTCACTCAAGCTTTGGCTTACTTCTATAGCCTTCTCCGCTTCTTCCTGTAATATTTGAATGCCCCATAAGAAAACATTTCATGTTGTTGTTGTTGTTGTGTCCCCCCTCCCCAATCAAGTGGTAAATTAATGATCAGGGGAGGGAGGGGGGTTGTTAGGTGTTCCCATAATTATGTTGCTCTAAATCATTAGTACATTTGTAGATATCACAATAGCTCTTTTAAAAGTTCAATATCAAAAGTTTAAACATATATACAGTATTCTTGTTAATATGAGTCTGAACTTGTTAAGGATGTTCAGATTGAATAGTTAGAGTTATCAAAGGAATAGTTAAAAAAATGTACAAGCTTTTATATTACTTAATGTACTTTTTTTTTTTACATCTACTATTGTTTCCAGCCTGTGGTTTGGGTCAAGTTTTTATTCAAGCCATATGTTTTCCACTAACGGCTTGCTAGTTCTGTCGTAGCTTCAAATGCCTTATAATCTAACTTAAATCTAGAACAGACACAACATCCAACCCCCCAGCCATTAATTCATCATTGTGAAAGGGTAAACCCACATTTCACCAATGATATATTTTTTGGCCATGCCGCGAATCGAACTCGGGACCCGTAGCTCAGTAGACAGACATGCTAGCAACTTGAGCTAAAGTGTTGGATTATATATAGTATCATGATTATTATTAGTCATATAATATTGATTCTTATTTTGGTGTTTTATTAATTTGGCTTTTAAACACATCCCTTATCTTTGTGGTATTTTTTTATATCAAAAATAGTGGACTTACACAGAGAATACTCCTTAGCTAGTTTTATTAATGTCTCGTTTCTCTCAAGTAGGCCTAAAATCGTACATCTCTGTCTTGGGCTTAACACATTATGTTTTCTTCTATTCGACAACATTATGCAGAAAATTCAAGGAAAAGCACCTGCAAGATGAAACATGAACAGCTGGTTGTGTTTAAGATAAAGATAAAATTCTAGAGATGGGTCATATTATGTATTTCTTGGGTCCGAAACTTAAATTTTCTTTTAAACCTCAAATCTAAATTTTAATCCTCAGATGTTAAAATATGTACAGTTTTACCAAAGTCAAAATATTTAAAATGTAATTTTTAAAATAATTGGTTAAGGCCTTGGTGCCACTGACAAATGATATTTTGTTTGTTATATCTATTATACTATAAAACACAAAGAGAACATTTTTATGTGAATTAATTATATTATGCTATATTCTCTTTTTTTTATGATTTTGTTACCCTCCAACTGCACAAGTCTACATACTGTATTGGCCCGAATATAGTGCAATGTTTTTTTTTCCTAAAACGGTCCTTCAGGAAACTGTACTCCTACAGAGGTATATTTTGTAGCATAATGTAACAGAACTGGCCAGCCAGAAGGCAGGAGTTAGCATGTGTATGCATGTCGAATGATAAACTCAGGGTCATTGAGAAGAGAGAAACCAACACAAGTGTGAGAACTATCATGCTCACCTAATGATAAACTCAGGGTCAAAGAGAAGAGAGAAACAGCGCAAGTGTGAGAACTATCACACTCACCTAATGATAAACTCAGGGTCCAAGAAAAGAAAGAAACCAGTACAATATGAGAACTATCACGCTCACCTAATGATAAACTCAGGGTCCAAGAAAAGAAAGAAACCAGCCCAGGTGTGAGAACTATCACACTCACCTAATGATAATCTCAGGGTTATTGAGAAGAGAGAAACCAGTGCAAGTGTTAGAACTATCACACTCGCCTAATGATAAACTCAGGGTCATTGAGAAGAGAGAAACCAGCACAATATGAGAACTATCACGCTCACCTAATGATAGACTCAGGGTCATTGAGAAGAGAGAAACCAGCACAATATGAGAACTATCACACTCACCTAATGATAAACTCAGGATCAAAGAGAAGAGATAAACCAGCACAATATGAGAACTATCACACTCACCTAATGATAAACTCAGGATCATTGAGAAGAGAGAAACCAGCCCAATATGAGAACTATCACGCTCACCTAATGATAAACTCAGGTCATTGAGAAGAGAAACCAGCACAAAATGAGAACTATCACACTCACCTAATGATAAACTCAGGGTCATTGAGAAGTGAGAAACCAGCGCAAGATTTAGAACTATCACACTCAATTAATGATAAACTCAGGGTCAAAGAGAAGAAAGAAACCAGCACAATATGAGAACTATCACACTCACCTAATGTTAAACTCAGGGTAAAATCGGAGAAATAGTGGGAATATCCACCCTTCATTCTCACTGAACCGGGAATTCAAGAGGCCATTGGTAGTTGAGGGCAGAATCTGTGCTCTGTTTCTGATTTTAGAAAACCACACATGACAAATCCGCACATGAGTGATCGTGCTGAAAAGATGGCTTGCTCATTGTCTTGTGTAAATAAAGGAATGAGAAGATGCTATGATATGAATTTTAATTTAACAGCAATATACCTTAACAACAGTATGTGACACACAACAAACAAATAACATGCAGGCTAACAAGTTTGTGTTTCCGAGTCTAATATAAGAATATATGATTGCCTGGCCATCAAGACAAGCATTCAGAGGGACTGATGAAGCTCTGTAAAATGTGTTGTGTTAATACCTTATGGTATATTTGAAAGTTTTTATTTTTCATGTAGAGCACCTTCAAAATATTGCGGTCATATGATGTGCGAGGATGTATTATATTTGAGCCATTACGGTAATTTCTTTTATTGTTATTTGAAGTTTATGTTTTCATTGTATTTGAGATGATTTTTTGAGATTTTTACAAATCTCAAATCCCATCTCTATAAAATACCATTGTTAATCGGGGATGGGGGTGTGGGGGATTTGAGGGAATAAAAATTAGCGGAAACACAGATTGGCAAGACCACTGTATATATTTATTTACTTTAATAGAAAATGCAAACTTTGCACACCCATAACCAAGTTGAGGAAATTACAGTTGATTAACCAGATATTTTAAAATTTTCTTTATCTTGTTTCTTACGGTGACTTGACATCTTATTGCTCTATATTCCAGGAGAAAGGGCGGGAGCATTCTCACTTATCGCTGGCAGCAAGGATGAGGCCCAAAAGACCATGTCCCAGTTGAAAATCATCGTTCGACCCATGTACTCGAACCCCCCCATCCACGGGGCTCGGATTGTCACCGAGATCCTCTCGGACGCAGCGTTAAAGGCAGAGTGGTAAGAATTGATTTGGGATCCTTCTGATAAAAGTTTAATGATTCATAATGAAAGCACAAGGACAAGCATTGAGTATGGACAAACTAACTCTGGACATGATAAGAGCTGCACAAATACAATCATTGTTCAACGTTTTGAGAGTAATATGGAAGGAAAACATGGTAGTGGATCATAACACTGGTGTACCACTGTACACAAATATATGAGAAGATACTGGAAGATAGAATAATAAATTGGGAGGAAGGAACAGCACGAATTTATTGAAACGAGGTCTACAAACAACTGTACAATAAAACATTTTATAAATGATTTTAGGGCATAAAGTTATATAATAAGCACAATATAATATATTTTTAAAGCATAAAACAGTAAAAAGTATTCACATTTTGATTAAGATTCAGGAATGTTTCATATACTCAATTTAAATTTGCTTCGAATTAAAATAATTGAACCTTGCACACCTATATATATTTTTCCATACTTTTTAATAAAAACAATGTTTTATAAATAAACCTTAAAGGAAAACCTCTTTTCACTCCATGAGGGAACAAGTTTTTGCAGCTGCCCTGAATATCATACAGTTCTTTCATGTATAGTTTAAAGACACCAAAATACATCAAGACTTCTTTTCACTAACTTTTAATTAGCACATTAAAATGAATATCAAAATCTTTTTAAAGTTTATTTAAAAGTTGTTAAATGTGTTCTACGCGTGAAATAGAACTAAATTTGATATTTTCATGTAATCGACTGCTTGGTGAATGATGGTCACTTATGTTGATTTTAATGAGAAGTAACGATATCAAAACTTTACATATTTTTATTCGGTAGCAGGAGTCATCTTTTTGCCTGAGATAGCCAGACAAAAGAAGTACCACCCGCACTATTACAATTATGTGTATCTTAATATCCCTATAACCAGTTGCTCCCATTCTAGAAAATGTATTTTACTCACCCTAACTAAACCATCGGCAAAGAAGTAAAATATGGGTTTTATCTGGCTTTTTATCACATTCAAATTGTGACCAAAGGTAAATGTTTAAAATTAAAAAATAGTACATCTATTTAGGGAAAACCTCTTTGTTTTTATGGTTTCCTTTCTTTTTAGTAATTCACGTTGCTCGTCTCACACTTCCTTCTGATGAGTTCTGGTAGAGTGAAATCTAGGTCGGTGGATTGAGTGGTAACAATAGATCTTCTTTGCCCAGTGGCAGCAATGTAGATTGGGACCTGTGTTGTTCTTCTTGTCATTGTAAAAGTCATATTATGTTTGTTCCCTTTTATATGTTTCTAGCCACCATTCCTGTACCTTTTTCCAAATATAATAAAATCTAAGAATAAGATATTTAATGGTTATTTTTCTCTCCACAGCATCATGCCTCTTAGGTTTCAACTTGATTTTTTTTTTACCATTATTAGCTGAAATAAGCATTTTATTTAATGAGGCTTAATATTGAAATACAAATTTTAATTTAGCTAAATCTGTCCATTTTATTTGCCACAAATCAAAGTGTCACTGTGTATTAAAAACATTGTGGCTCATGTTAGGCTCACGGATGTGAAGGGAATGGCTGACCGTATCATCTCGGTGAGGGCAAAGCTACGGGACAACTTGAAGAAGGAGGGCTCTCAGAGAGACTGGTCACATATCACCAACCAGATTGGAATGTTCTGTTTCACTGGACTCAACCCACAGCAGGTGAGTCGGTCCAGATTGGAATGTTGTCCAAAACTTAGGAAACGGATGAGTATTTCTATAATACACATTACCCGCTCCTCCGGCCGAATGGTCTGGAGTTGTGGTCTGCGTGTGCTTTAATCTCTTGCCGTATAAATTACCCTGGGAGTGATGATTTGCATACACCAAAGCCACATTTCTCCAAATTACACAATAACGACGTTCAGTCTTTGTTAGCGCTCAGCTAAGGTAGGATACTACGCGTTCTTCTCCCTCCTGTACTTGAATTAAAACAGCTCCAATACCTGTCTCACTGGTGTCTGAAACTCAGCTCCCAGCCTTGGATAAGCAATAAATGGAGCAGACATGATAAAGTGTCACTCTTGTGTTAGGCTGGCCTGTTGATGAGGAGAACAAGGTTGTAATCCTGGTCATGTCTATTCAAGGTGGTTTTTCCTAAATGGTTTCCCACTCCTATGCAAATGCGGGCAGATTACCTCTAAAATGATTATTTTCTCATTTCTACCCCACTAGGGTAGTTATATATGTGTGTAACCTGAACAGGTAGTAAGACACTGTTATAAGAAAAAATATATATATATATAATCCACATTGTTTATTTTCAGGCCGAGAAAGTAACAAAGGACTTCAGCGTGTACCTGACTAAAGATGGCAGAATATCCATGGCGGGCGTCACATCCAAAAATGTGGAATACCTGGCCCATGCCATACATGAAGTGACCAAGTAACTTGCTCTCATCCACCAAGTTGTAACATAGCCCACTCTACCTTGTGTACAGTGAAATGAATCATGTAACTATTGTAAACAACAAGTATGAAGTTTGTAAAAAGGTTCAGAGGAATATTTTAATGTACAATAGTTTTTAAATGACTGAATGAATAAATACTTTATGAATGAGTATAGTGTGTTTTTTGTATTCTTAAAAAAAATATAGCAATTTAAAAACTGTTACATTTATTAAATTTTGAGTGGTTTAAGACTGATCTAATAAAATGAAGTAAAAAAAAAACAATTCAATGGTCTATTTGATTATATAAGGATGGAAATATTTTGTCCCTCTTTATATTTTATTCAAGGTATTTAGCGTTAACTCTCTGAACCAACTTGACTATATCAGTACACAACTTAAAGACTAACTTAAATCTAGAACAAACACCCAGCCCCCAGCCATCGATTCATCACTGTGAAAGGGGAAACTTTAATTTCACTTGTGGTAGTTTTTCTGCCACACTGGGAATCCAAACCAGGCCTAACAGTTTAGTAGATGGGCACACTACCAATTGAGCTAATATTAAAATAATCATTGAAAGGAGGATAGAAGGGCAAGATCTAGACACTTACCAGAAAATTGAGGCCTCAAAGACAACAATTAAAACACAATTTGTCAAACCTCTCTAGATAAATACAGTAGCCCCATGACTTCTTTGGTGCTGACTGACAGCTCATACAGCTGACGGATATGAAAAGTTACCAGACCAAATTATGTATTCCTACGCCGAACCATATGATCTGCAAAAACATGTTTATCAGCCGTCACTTCTGACAGTCAAAATTTAGGTATATGTTGACTGTCATGAGTTAGCTGTGAGCTGTCAGTCAGCACCAAAGAAGTCATGGGGCTACTGTATATCTTTTTAAGTAAACCCTCTCTTTGAGTTTTGAAATACAGAACATCCAATGTTCATTTCCTCTGTTTGTCCTTTATGATATTTGTTCCTTTTACATGTTGCCATCTAATTGGTGGATAGTTCTTGAACATTTTCCCTTTTGTCACTTATGTGTTCTTTGATCTACTCTATTTTAGGAAGTTGGGTTTCACACACCTCCCTGATGAGTTTCGATAGAATGAAACTTAGGTCGGGGGATTGGGCAATGACGATAGATTTTCTTCAAGAGGCAAACATTACCTCTTTGTCCAGTAGCAACAGTGTAAAGTGTGAACTGGGTTCTTCTTTTCATTGTAAAATCATATTGTGTTTTGTTCCTTTTAATATGTCTTATCCATCTTTTCTGTATCTTCTTCCATCTATACAGATACAAAAGTAGTTTCTTAAATATTCCCCATTGGCCTACTACTATCAGATTTTACAACTAAATTTTATAACATTTAAAAAATTATTTGTGTGAATTAAAGTTGGGAAGTAAATGTTATTTCCTGCAGTGACAGTGGCAGCTTGTGGTTTGAAGCTTGGCTGGGTGTACTGAAGGTGGTTTTTCCTAATCGTATTCTCTTTCTTCCTTTCCGCTGATTTAGGTATATTATGTGTTTATCCTGGCCGGTGGTAAGATCCAGTCCACAATAAAAAGCATTTATATTAGGAATTAAAATGCATTACTTCTAATACAACATAAAGATTATTAATTATATTATAAAATAAATTGTTTATTTCTGTTAAAATAGTAACTGACCATTTGCCAATCCATGCAATACAAAAAGATTGTTTGTCTCGTTAAAAAAAATTAGCATTGTATCTTACTTCACCCCTGGGTTATACGCATATATGCTAATTATACTAATGTGTTAGAGATTAGCAAGGTTGAATTTAGAAGACTTGTACTTGTATAAGCATGAGGGAGATTTAAAAACCACTCAAAGAACAGTAGACCGAGATTTGAAACTCTAATGTCCTGTCTATTGCTAGAGTGACACCTTAGATCATGTGGCCACTGAAGGGGGTGAAAAAAAGATTAATACGCTGACATTAATTAATAAAAATTTAACCAGGTGGTTAGAACTTGTATAAATTAAATTATCATTCATATTATCTGTTCAATGTAACATTTTATGAGATCCAGGTATTAATTTTTATTTTTGTGCGGTACCTATTTGTAATTCAAGTTCTATTTGCAGTCTTTGTAATTTTGTGGTTATTGAATTAAAAAGCTTTTCCATATATTCCTCATAAAAATGATGCTATTAAATTGCAAGATGTCAAGAGATGGTCCAAATTCTAATTATAATAGCTAAAGAATTTACTAGACACTTCCACAAATTCCTATGTTGCGTCGTGTCTGCATTTTGTGAGTGTATTGGCAACAGTGGGGCAGGTTATATGGGTCAGTGGATTTCAAGATTCAAACTGGTGAATAAACTAGAATTATGTGTGTGATCTGAGGTATGTTAATTACAAATAATATATATTTATAATTTAATATTGTGCCACATACACAACACTGCAACTGCAGGTTTTGATAGTATTTATCAATACAGATTTAATAACACTAATAAAATAGTTAAAATAGTAAAATAAAATAATAAAATTTTGTCTGGAAAAAAAGTTTGCAAATTCTACAAAAGATTCTTCCTATGAAAATTGGACTGTATCAATTTATTCTGTTTCACAATTGGAGACCAATTTATTAACATAATCTGTGATGACAATAGTTATGGAGAATGCGCATCCAAAGGCTGTTGCCCCTTACACCCTCTCCATCCACTCCCACCTCCTATGACCGAAATAATTTTAATAAAAACTTTAAATACATATAGTTGAACTATGAATACGAGCTCTGAAGATGTGTTGACTTAATTTAAACTACATTTTTTAGTCAAAGAAGCAACTAATTTTGACAAGTTGCCACCCAAAGACCACTTTAAATATCTTCTAGCAAAATAAAGATTTATTTTAAGAGGTTTCCCCTCCAACTCAAAGGGGAGTCCAAGGATCATTTCCAGGAAAATTTTGCAAGAAAAATTGATCTACCTAGAAGCTATTTGAAAGTGTATTTGCTTTGAAATTTTTTAAAAATTTGATGATTCTAGAAACTATTTTGAGTGGTCCTTTGCTGGAAAATTCTTGAAAATTAATTTGTGGTCTTGGTGTGGAGGGGGTAAGGGGAACTGCTCCATTTGCCCTCAGTCCCCCAGGTGTGCTACTGAATACAAGGATTAATAGCAATAAATATTATTAATATGAGCCTTCAAATTAGTTTAAAGCTGCAATTGTATTCAATAGACAGTAATAATACAAAGTATAAAAGTAAGACCACAGGTACTTGTAATAATATTATCTCTTGGGTTTTTCATATCGATTAACCTCTAGGCATGTATTTTCGTGTCATGATAATATAAAATTGATCCCTTCTTCCAAACCACTTTAGAAACCTCTTATCTCCCACTTAAAATATGAACTATCTGTCTTATTAATTTTATTTAGATTTTCACTCCGATAACTTTAATAATAACTTAAATATCTAAGGATTATTCAGGATGAAAAATATAATACAAATAAACATAATTGAAATTGCCGTCTGATTAGTTGAATTGCTTCCGCGTATAAATACTAACGATTATAAAAATGGTTGAAACTTACATCGTCTTAGTTCTTAAATAATAGTTAATATACAGGTTGATCCAAAAATCACGCAACCCCCCAAAAAAACTTATATTTTGTTCCATCAATTCGGCATATTTTGATTATTCGCAGCGTGATTCTGGAAAACTTTGCATAAACCATTGTTGGCATCCCATGTATTAATTGGCCTTAAAATAATATTTCAAAATGAATACTCGCTCTGCTCGTGAAAAACTTATCTTACACTTTCAAATGCTGTAACTCAACTGGCTATACCTAGTGCATGTCTCAAGGTCACACGGCCTGCACAACACCCAGCCAACATTAGTGTTGCCATACATATAAACAACATGTTCATTTTCTATGTTCTTCAGAGAGAAATATCCTTGGAAAAACAGGGTTGAGTGACTTTTGGATCATACTGAATAATATGTATGTATGTGTAATGTGTATATATATATATAAAACATCTGTACACGGATCGCAGGATTAATCCCAATTTTCAGGTATCATTTTTCGATATATATTTTAGTGGACAAAAAGATGGCATCACCCGCTTCGGTGGCCACATGGTCTAAGGTGCTACTCTCACAGTATACTAGACTGTCGCTGATGGGGAGATCAAGGTTTGAATCTCAGCCGGGTGTACTAGGGGTGGTTTATCCAAAATGGTTTACTCACTCCCTCCACGCAAATGTGGCCCTACACTTCCTATAAATATAACCTTCCTAATCCCTAAAACCATTATTAGCGGAATTAGTACATAACCCGAATGGTAATAAGACACAGTGCTAAATAAAAAAATATGGCGTCGATTTTATTCTTAAGCACTGGTATTTGAACCGAGCTTAATCTGAAGATCAAATATCGTCCATTTTGGTTACTTCTAGTTCTATCACTAACCAAAATGACAAAAACATCAAGTGGGTTAATAGTTCTTCAAATTCAATAGACCATTATTTTAAATTTGAACTTAATGGGCTTATTTTATCGTTAGTTTCCTCAGCAAAGCTAAATGGAAAAAGTGTTCGAAATGGCTTTGGATGATCTCGAGAAAACACAACGCCCTAATTAGTACTCCACTTGAACCAAGCTCTAAGTTATCAGGAACTTTATTTTAAAATAAAATTTATGCTGACATCTTCCAATTAGTTAATTCTTTCCGCTTCGGTGGCCGCATGGCTAAGGTGCTTCTCTCGCAATAAACTAGACCGCCGGTACGGATAGACCATGGTTCGATTCCGGTCGGGTGTACTGAGCGTAGTATTTTCCTAGATGGATTCTCACCCTCCCTCCACGCAAACGCGAGTACTTTTCCTCTAAATGCAACTTTTCTAATCCTTAACTAATTAACGTAATTAGTACATAAACGTATAACCCGAATGGGTAGTAAGACGCGGTGCTTAAAAAAGTTATTTCCTTATTTCAATATGAGCTTATTTTCATATATTTTATTTGTATTATCAAATAAATAAACAAATCAGTATTTCATTGAAAAATTTAACCAAGCTGTATTTGTATTGTTTGTAAATTTACATTATTTTTTACTAAAACAAATCCAAACTCTTGAAATTTCAAACTTAAGATCAAGTTTGTTTGGAATCTGCAGTTGGTGTGAGCGCTGGTTTTCCTCAGCAGTATTGTTTCCAATACTCTGTTTATGTGAATACTTCAATTTCACCCTGCTCATCTAGTTCCCCTAGATCAGTCAAATAAAGTTCGAACGATCATCGAATACACTAACCCATACAAAAAAAGAGATATTAATTTTCTACTTGAATACGAGATACACTAATCAGATCCTGCCATATTTTTAACATAACCTTCAAAAAAAATCTCAACAATGGACGACCCAACAATAGAAGGTGGTTTCCTAATCGGGCATTTCACAAAGTCCATCTCACGCCAGAAGGACCGAAACCAACCCTGACACGCGTCGGTCCCTGTGCCACGTGGAAGCACCACAAACAAGTCAATGACTTAGTCTTGGGTCACGGACGTTCATTGGCAAAGGTCGGTGCAGAAGAGCTTCGCGCTCCGTGCATTGGCGTCGGGTCAACATGGCCGCCGAGCGAACGGAGGGGAGGACCAGGACCATTCGCTATATTAACATTGATATAATTAGATGTAGGCTCTGCAGTGGAAGATTTCCTGAACGGATCCAATTTCGCAAGAGGTCGTTGCTCTCTTCGTTTGTGTGTGTGTGTGGTTGTTTTTTATCTTTCTCCTCCGAATCTCCCCTCCCCGTGTTCTACTTTTAGTTATCAAAAGAGCTGTTTTTTTAAAATGAGCTTAGCGTGTTTACACGCAGACAGGAGTCCAAGCAAAATGGAGAGCAAAACTGAGCAATACTACCCGTTGAAGAGTCAAAATTTGTAAAGAGCTAAGCCCATAACCATGAGGTCAGTGGATCGAAACCACGTACTGCTACCATTTTATCCTCCCTCTTCTACATTAACACTTGACCGTTTTGAAATAAAACGTAATCAGAATATACTACTATTATTACTACCCAACTATCTGGTCTATATATAATTAATTACAATAATGATGAAGAATTTTATGGAAAATTTAATCACATCATCATGTAAGTACAGTGCCGAAACTTTTTTTAGGGGGGATTGAACATTCTCAGTACACCTGAATGGGATTCGAACCGAGACTTACTATTCAACGTGCAAATCAAAACAAACTAGATACTAACGGCTCAGACCACGTGCCCATCGATGCGGGTTTTCTAGAATTAGAAAAAAAATCATTTCAACCGGATGGGTACAAATGTTGAGTTATGTAAATCGTGTGTATATATTTGGAGCAGTCCATCATAGATTTGGAGGGGTTGGTAGAAAATTTGAAGAGATATGTTTCTTAAGATTGCATTCAGATTTTCCTCGAGTTTTTTCCAGACGATTGACTTATCGTTAAATCCCTCTTTTATACCTGTTCTAGTATCTGATTGTCAAATTTTCGACTTGGAGTAAGGAAACACCAGCCTAAAATTTACCGCACGTATAGACACGTGGAGAAAGGCGTCAATCTTGTCTTGTGCGGCTTACCAGCCCAGACCCCAGCCATATATACTGAGGTTTTTTTTTTGCACTTTTTTCTACGTAAATGCGGGTGTTTTAATTTTAACCCTACCTTTCTACACTTTGCCCTCTTATGTGGATAGTCCGGGTGGGTAGTAAAACACTGATTACGAATACATATAATTGCATTTTTATTCAATAACATATTTTTACTATAAATGAACATATAAGATGCGCGCCTGTGCCACATCACTCGTAGCCCAGTACTGGATATTGTCCACGAGACGCCAGACTGCACTTGAAGCGCGCTAAGTCTGATTATAAAACTGGTACTTAGATATGAATTCACGTGAAAAGAGAAGAAAGTATACCCTGAATTTTGTAGTAAGTTCGTTCTTAAAGGTATTTTTTTACATACTTGCCTAATAGTAGGATAAAAAGACCTTTCAAAACGGACTTCATACAAAAATCTGCGTTTTACTTTTTTGTTACAAGCGTTTCATTTTTTAAATTTATTTGAGGTATTTAAATTGCACTTTCTGAACCGACTGATTATATCAACACACGACATATATACTGTAGATGTAGCTGACAAGTATACTGTAGCTTAAATATAGAACAGACACAACATCCAGCCCCCTGACCGTTAATTAATACCTGTGAAAGAGTAACCCCACATTTCACCAATGATAAATTTTTCGGCCGTGTAAGGAATCGAGCCTGAGTTACATACATCTTTAAAATATGTTTCTTGATACTATATAATACTGGTTCCTTGAGCTTTTTTATTTTAATGCCAAACATTATCAGAACTTTTGTACTGAAGCATTAGATTGAAGTAATTAGCAACCAGCATCTAAGTTTATTCATAATAATTAAAGTTGAAAAGATGTTTAATTTAAATTTATTTATGTGTCTGTACAAACAGAGGTTTTTTACAATAATATTTGTTCCTTAAATTTGACGAGGAGAATTATTTGTTTGTGGCATTAATTCACTTTATGTGACCTTGTTACCTTGAATTAACAATGAAAAGTGAGTCTAATAGATAGTTTTGTGCTTAAACTAATTTGATCTCTCGTTCTCTACTATGTTTCCTTTATATACTCTATTTCTCCTTTTTACGTTATCTCGACACCTCGGGGAGAAAGTGTTGTGATCATCAACAAAAAAAACAAACGAACTCAATATTTTGATAAATGTCGATGTTTCATGTCCCCCTGAAACCAAAACAGTGTTTTTGTGATACTGCCTGTCTGTTTGTCTGTATCCCAAGCTAGAGTCGAAACTATTTTACCGATTGAGCTCAAACTTGGTATCTGGGGTTTTCATAAGGTTCCCCAGAGTGGTTTTTGGAATCAGATATCCAACCCTAAATTTAAGGGTAGTTTACTAAAAGGGCAAAAAGATAAAAATCATTTTCTCGAAATTTTCTCTAACGATTTTGATTAAATTTTATATCTAGACGCTGTTTCTTACTATAAAAAATTGCAATTCTCATTTTCTCATGAAAATCTGTCACTTTTGATGGATATTATCAATACCGTATCTATAAATTTAAAATTATAATACAGTAAAATGTTATCAATGTTGAACTAAAAAAAATTGTTTGTAATTTATATATAATAAAAAGTCTACAAGAATCTTACTAGAGGTACCTGTTTGTTAAAACATTCTGTTTGGAAACACACGTTAAAAGTATATTAGCAACTGGGACCACAATCATGGTGAACTCCAAATCACACGTAGGTTACACTACTTTTATCCTGAATTGTAGCAGTCTTACCTTGACATATCACACTATGGTCCTATCTTATAAGCTGCGCCATAGTTGAACTTTGTAAGGTAAGCTTGCTACCTCTCAGCTTTAACGAGAGTTACACAACCTGCTTTGGCACCGCATGGAAACTCGAGAGCCTTTGACCTTGCCGGGATCTGATCTAAATTCCTATAAGAGGCAATTTAAACCATGATTTAATGTAGAGGAGTAGGGATGGCAGCTTTATAGATAAGGCACCCGCATCAGGGTGTAGAGAGTATTGTAAATTTCACTCCGAACATTCAGCCGTGGTCCGAACAATGAATTATCTTTCCGTGGCGACAAAGTTCCCTCATAGAGCGATGCCGATTACAAAATATGTGGCGGTCATCGCGTGCCTATTTTGATATTTTTGTGGGAATCATCTCAAAATTGAATCGGTTTTTGTTAAAACAGTCTAAGTCAAAATTTCTTCATTTGGGGTTTTATTTTTTTTAATACTATTTTGATGGAGACGAATCGATTGGTATAGAAAACAAACAAATCACTACTCTCGCTGCATATTTTACAGTGAGGTGCTGCTAAGCAATGAGTTGGGAAACAGAATAAGTCGTTGACTAATTCTGTTTCAACACAAATGAGATAGAAGTGACTTATTCGGTTTCTAAGCGAAAAACTGGGTTTTCCCCACTCCTTGTGGCATAGTTTTCCGTTCTCTTGATATATGTCGTCTTGGTAGGTATATGTTTTGAGTTAATGTTTGGGACGCCATTAGAGCTGTTGGCTTTATATGCAAAACCTACCACTTCCTCAAAACCCTGCAAATGAACTTTTCTATTTATGACAGATATGAGTGTTTAGTTTCTGCCTCCATGACTAGAAAACTTGGCATTGCACTATTTATCTTTACATTGAAGGTGTTGCGAAGGGTGCTCCTTCATATTTGCTTGTATAAAGAACTATGTATCTAAAGGTGTGGCTGAGCTTTACCTTCACTCAAATGGCTGTACCGACCAAAATAACACTCTTGAAAGAATATCACACATAGGTTCCCCGAACATGGACATTCATATCTACCGTGCGACCGTGATTTTGGGACTTTCAAAAGGAAGATTAGAATGTTTGATAGAATCTACAAGCCCTTTGAATACATGTAAATAATAGCAAATAGCAGGGAAAATGTTTCAATGAGGTATATTGAAGGTCACGAAATATTAAACTTTGATAGGTGGTGGCCCGAGATCTTTAAGAAAATAGCAAATTCAGAAAAATCTGAAGGAAGACCTTGAAGTGATAGGATCCCATTCACACCAACATTCTTGGAAGAGTTTCAGTACCTCTCTACGGGAGAGTTGATTGCTCTCTCGTATATTGAACGTATTGCGGAAGACAGATTTAATCTCAGTAAGACACCATTGTTGTGAATGACTTACTTCTTGCCTACCCTTCAGGGCAGGTACCGATTACAATAAGAAACTAGAGGACGTTCATAAGATAATACAGTACCAGTATGTGAGTGATGAATAAAATACATATTTTTATGAAAGTATGTTCAGTGAAACTCTCACTATATTTATGACAAAACACCATTACCATGAATGTATGAAAAATGTGAATTTTAAATTGTCTATACATTTAATTTGACATGCTGTGATTCTGACAGAGGGTGTAATATGTTCCTTTTTACATGTGTTTAATACAACAACTAAAAAATGCTTTGTGCGTTTAATGTAAAAACAAAATAAGTCAAAATTTAAAAATAATTATTGTAAAAAGTTATTGCAAATATAAATGTCAACTGTGGCGGGAATATCAATTTCCTGTCATAGATCACCCGTAGAGAGACTTTACTTATATACACAACATAATATTAAAATTAATCAGTTTTTACTTCCTTCTGAAAAATGGGATGGAATTACTTATTTTGTTTCAACAAAAAGCGATTCAATTATAGACTAAAATTTAGAAAATGTTCAAACAAATTTCTGAAAGTTGGATAATCAATGTTTACTGAACATAATGAAGAGGATATTTAATAAGAAACTTATTGTTCCTTGTGAATATGGAGGAGGATAGCTAATAATAAACTTGTCATTTATTGGATGGATGGAGGACAGCTAATAATAAACTTGTCATTTATTGGATGGATGGAGGACAGCTAATAATAAACTTGTCATTTATTGGATGGATGGAGGACAGCTAATAATAAACTTGTCATTTATTGGATGATATGGAGGACAGCTAATAATAAACTTGTCATTTATTGGATGGATGGAGGACAGCTAATAATAAACTTGTCATTTGTTGTATGGATGGAGGACAGCTAATAATAAACTTGTCATTTATTGTATGGATGGAGGACAGCTAATAATAAACTTGTCATTTATTGGATGGATGGAGAACAGCTAATAATAAACTTGTCATTTATTGTATGGATGGAGGACAGCTAATAATAACTTGTCATTTATTGGATGGATGGAGAACAGCTAATAATAAACTTGTCATTTATTGGATGGATGGAGAACAGCTAATATTAAACTTGTCATTTATTGTATGGATGGAGGACAGCTAATAATAAATTGTCATTTATTGGATGGATGAAAGTTAAACAGCTAATAATAAACTTGTCATTTATTAGTTTAAATGATGTATGGAGGACAGCTAATAATAAACTTGTCATTTATTGGATGGATGGAGAACAGCTAAAATAAACTTGTCATTTATTTGGATGGATGGGTGGAGAACAGCTAATAATAAACTTGTCATTTATTGTATGGATGGAGGACAGCTAATAATAAACTTGTCATTTATTGGATGGATGGAGAACAGCTAATAATAAACTTGTCATTTATTGGATGGATGGAGGAAGCTAATAATAACTTGTCATTTATTGATGGATGGAGGACAGCTAATAATAAGCTTGTCATTTATTGGATGGATGGAGAACAGCTAATAATAAACTTGTCATTTATTGTATGGATGGAGGACAGCTAATAATAAACTTGTCATTTATTGGATGGATGGAGAACAGCTAATAATAAACTTGTCATTTATTGTATGGATGGAGGACAGCTAATAATAACTTGTCATTTATTGATGGATGGAGAACAGCTAATAATAATTGTCATTTATTGGATGGATGGAGAACAGCTAATAATAAACTTGTCATTTATTGTATGGATGGAGGAAGCTAATAATAAACTTGTCATTATTGGATGGATGGAGAACAGCTAATAATAAATTTGTATTTATTGTATGGATGGAGGACAGCTATAATAAACTTGTCATTTATTGGATGGATGGAGAACAGCTATAATAAACTTGTCATTTATTGGATGGATGGAGAACAGCTAATAATAAACTTGTCATTTATTGATGGATGGAGGACAGCTAATAATAAGCTTGTCATTTATTGGATGGATGGAGGACAGTAATAATAAACTTGTCATTTATTGATGGATGGAGGACAGCTAATAATAAGCTTGTCATTATTGGATGGATGGAGAACAGCTAATAATAAACTTGTCATTTATTGATGGATGGAGGACAGCTAATAATAAACTTGTCATTTATTGGATGGATGGAGAACAGCTAATAATAAACTTGTCATTTATTGGGTGGATGGAGAACACTAATAAAAACTTGTCATTATGATGGATGAGGACAGCTATAATAAACTTGTCATGTATTGGATGGATGGAGAACAGCTAATAATAAATTGTCATTTATTGGATGGATGGAGAACAGCTATAATAAACTTGTCATTTATTGGATGGATGGAGAACAGCTAAATAAACTCATTAGAGGATGAGACACTAATAATAGTGTCATTTATTGAGATGGAGACGTAATAATTGAGGGAGGAGACAGCTAAATTGTCAGGATGTGGAGAATAAACTTGTCATTATTGGATGATGGAGGAGGATGATAAACAAAGAATTTGTCATTTCTTGGAGGAAAATTATGTAGAAACTTGTTATTTTGTGGATAAATGGGTAAGGATAGTGAATAAGAATCTCATTGTTTCCTGTGCAACTGGAGGAACACATCTATTAAAATGGACGCCGTCAGTCACTCCTCACTCTCTCCCTGGTGTTGAGTTCGAAATTATCGATTAAACTCGAGTTTAGAAGGTTCGATGAACCCTGCCAGGGTCCTCCCCCTCTTTCTGCGAACTGCCCTTCCCCTCCGACACGTGGAGTCGACGTTGGTGACGTCATCATCAAAAAACAGGGAGAAATTCAGGAGGGTTAGGGTGCGGTTGTTCGTGAAGGGGTGGATGGGCAAGCACCCTTCAGTGCGCGGGAATATAAGGGCTCCTTTGAATCGATCCTAGGGTAAGGGCTCTCTCTGGTTCTGGTTCGAAAGAGAATGGGGGGAGGTGGGGCTTCTATTGGGCTAGTGCAGAACTTAGTATGGAAGGTCCTTATTGTCCGGGAGCGAGGTCACCTGACGGCTTTTGGCACCAGCTCTATTATTACTATTGTTATTATAAAAATTTGTATTCAGACACGTGTCGGCCATTAGCGTCACAAACACGGATGAAAATTTACAAACTAATTCAAGAATTAAAAAAAAAACCAATAAACCAAAGAGATAAGAAAGGTTATGGCTTAATGAGTTTTGTGAAGTAATCCAGGAGCTCTGGGGGATCCTGGGATGTTTAATACCCCCTTGTTTCTATTTTGGAGGGTGACTATCTTAATTCCCCTCCCACCCCCAAGATATTTCCCATGTGTAAAAATAGTCCAAGGTAGAACCACTTTAAATAGTTGATAGAGGAATCTAGTTTTTTTTTTTAATTGCCAGAAGAAACCTCCGATTAACCTTTAGAGACATCTAATATTCAATATTTCCAGGCGACGACCACTTTAAATAACTTCATTTGTGTGTGTCTTATCCGCCCGCACAAAAAATTACTATCCATGAAAAATAAACCTCCATCAAATAAATTTAAGATTCATACGGGGTTTTAAATTGTATTGAGTAAGAACCCCCGGACTCATCCTAGTTGAGTGTCCCCCCTCTCCCCCCCCCACCCCCCACCTCCCACTTCCAAAGAATTTTCGACAGCCGGCTAAGTTTCTGGATCTACTCTCACGTGGGTATTTTTTATCCCCCGCATCTTACTATCCATTTGGGTTGTACGCTAATATACTAATTACGCTAATGGCTCAAGGATTAGGACGGCTGAATTTAGAAACGTGTACCCACATTCGCGTGGAGAAAGAGAAATAGTAAACCATTTATAGAAAACTATCCGACTGGGATTGAACCACAATCTCCCTGTTATTGGCAGTCTAGTCTATTGCGAGAGTGACGCCTTAGACCATGTGGCCACTGAAAAGAGTATCTTACGTGTTCATACGTCAAGTCATAATGATCTTCAGTTGTCACGTTGATAGATATTATCAATACCTATAAAATAATATTAATAATAATAATATAGTAAAATGTTATAAATGTTGATCTTAACAAAAATGTTTTATTTTATTTTATAAAGGGCTCTTCCTATGCAAATTGGACTGTATCAATGGAATAAACTCAGTTAGGTGGTCGCTCTCTCAATGTACTGGACTGCCGATGACGGGGAAATCGAATCAATAGAATCCTAGTCGTGTGTATTGAGGATAGTTTTTCCTAGTTGATTTTATCTCTCTACCCCCGCAAATGTGAGTTCAATTCCTTTAAATTCATTCTTCTTTTACACCTAACATAATACGAGTAATTAGCACATATAAGCGTACAGCTCTAACGGGTAGTAAGACGTGGTGCTAAAAAAAATATGGAGAGAACAGAGATAGGTAGGCCCTGTCCAGTGATGGGCAGGTATGAGCTCGAAACCCGGATGGTTTTTCTAAGGCGGTCTATTTACAGTCTGAATTCTAATTTATGATTTTAGTCCACTATTTTGTGTTGTTTAAATGAGCTGTATGTACAATACTATTTTCATAGGACGGACTTATTAGAAATACAAACATGTTTTTTGCGTTCATTATTGATAACATTTTCCGCTTCGGTGGCAACTTGGTCTAAGGAGCTACTCACGCATTAGACTAAGACTGCTGACGACGGAGATATTGAAGTTCGAATCTCGGTTGGGTGTACTGAGGTGTTTTTTCTAAAATTGTTTTTCACTCTCCTTCCACGCAAATCTAGGAACACTTCCTATAAATATAACATTCCTAATACCTAAAACCATTGGCGTAATTAGTACATAAGTGTATAACCTAAATGGGTAGTAAGACGTGGTGCTTAAAAAAACCTTTTCTGTCATATAAGGTCCTGCCTGTAGAAATAGGACAGTAATAAACAAATCATGCAACACTTAGCGAAGAGGTAGGAAGTTACTTGTGGATTGTTTGTTACAAAGGAAAACGAGACTTGACGGGACTGTACAAGAAAAATTGTTCCCTTCCCCCTCTCGACATCCATTTGACCAACCACACGCCAATTAATGCAATGAACGAACGTTTATTGCCTTTTAAGGGCACATTTGACGCTTAATAGGGAAGAAACAATTTATTAACACAGTCCCGGGCAAGCCTTGCTTGCAGCCCACGAGACGCTCTTGAGGTCTCTTGGCCAGTAAACCCAAATGGCTGACGTTCAATTTGCAGCCACGATACTAGCGCTGTGGATCTACTCTTAGTTTCTGCGAGCAGTAGGACTTTAATCGGTTGCCAACTATTTCTGATATCATTCTGTATTAAAGCTGTAGTAGGACTATGATCAACTTACATACAGGATGGCTCAGATAACTATTTACCATTAGTAATCCCCGTTATTTATTAAGACAGAACAAACATTCAAAAATATTTTACTATGTCAGAGAATGCATCACATGTGTAAAAATATATATATATATATATATATATATATATATATATATATATATATATAAAGTTATATTATGGTTGTCAGACGACCCGGTTTTCAGGGATTGTCTCGTTTTTTAGATGATATTCCCGGTGTCCCGAAAGACCACTTCGCAACACACGATTGTCCCGGTTTTTAACCTCTTTTGGTTGTGTCTCCTTTACCCCGCAATCGGTTATGTAGGAGGCATATTAACATTATGTTTGTCAGGTTGGTATGCATATAAACAATTCGGGAAATTCCCGTCTTTTCTATAAGTTTAGTGATTAGATTCTGATTCTCATTGGATTTGTACGTCATTGCTTCATTGTGGGGGTGTAAGTGTAAATGTAGGGATAATTACGTTTGTTTTGTGGTCCTGAAATTTACTTATATATTAAAATTAATATACAGTGTTAAAAGTCAAAACATACCGAAAAGACAGTGCAAGATGAAGGGGGCAAAATCTGATCGCAAATTTAATTAAACTGTTAACTTTTGATAATATTAAAAAAAATTAAATTATTAATACTGTTATTTTCTTTTTTGTAATATGTGAAAGGTATTTATTTAATGTGTCGTAAAAATTGAAATAAAATTGTGATACTTAAAATATTTTTGACCCAGTTTGCCCTAGCAACAATCTGGCAAGTTGTATATATATTATTATTTTTTATCACCGCGTCCTACTACCCGTTCTGGTTATGCGCCTATGTACTAAATACGCTAATAGTTTTGGGAATGAGGAAGGTTAGGAAATGTACCCGCAGAGAGAGTGTAAAACCACCCGACCCGAGATTTGAGACCCGATATCACCCTTCTCAGCAGTCCGTTCTATTGCGAGAATGGCCTCCTTAGACCGCAGTGGAACAACAGGTTAGTTGCGATCCTTTTAGACACGGTATAAAACTTCATTTTGCGGTAGCTCACATCCGCTGAATTAGACTCGACAGCTATTTATAAGAAGGAAAAAAAAAAGACCTCGTGAAAGATGATGTGTCCTTTAAAAAAACAGGTTAAGGGGAAATTAAAGTGGTAGGTCCGAGAACCGCGTCTCATTAGCAACTAAAAAGTACTGCTGTTTTTTTTAACTATTTAAACTAGTAGTTAGTAATAATTATTTTTTAAACGAACGGGTAAGTAAGAAATATCTTGGGGCTGCCGTGAACCATCTTTTTTCCCGACCGTGGCTCTCTGAGAGCGTTGTTCTGTAAAAGATTTTTTTTAATGACGGTCAACAGTTCGTAAACCACAAGACTCGTTTTTTTTAACAGAGCTACTTACTACCCGTTTGAGTCATACGCCTATGGACTGATTAAACAAATAGTTTTAAAGATTATAAAAGTTATATTTAGAGGAAGTGTACAAGAGCTTACGGGGAAATAGAGTGGAAAGTCACATTGGAAAATAACTTCAGTACACCCGACCGAGATTTGAACCTCGATGTCCTCACCATTGGCAGTCTAGTCTAACACAAGAGTAGCGCGTTAGGTCACCCGGTTCTGAGATTGTTGCTCGGTAGAAGATTGCGATTTTTTATATATATATATTTTTATGTGACGGTCAACAGTTCGTAAACCACAAGGTTCGGTTTGTTAACAGAGTTTTCTCCTCTTCCCCCTACCCCCCTCTTCCACCAATAAAAAACATACAGCGGACGGACCTATATGAGGAAACAGACAGTTTCGCGTGAAGGAAACGGACGGGGTGGGAAAAAAAGAAGAAAAACACCCACAGAGAAAGGGATAGTAGTTTTGTTAAAGGGTTTGGAGGGGAAAAAGATTTGTTGTGGGTGTATTTTTTTTAGAGGGAAATCTGCTTGACCTTCCTCTTAGGGCGATAGTTGCGTGTTAAGGGATGAAAGGATTTTGTTGGAGAGGGGTCGGAGAAGGTTCGTTGTCGCAGATAATAGAGTGCGTTCAACCTCTCTAGAGTTCGTGGTAGGGCGGTGACTCTCTGCACGCGCTCTCTCCTCTATCCCCCCTCAGCCCGGAGAATTTGCCACGTGGAGCCTCCGCCCGGGGTCCGCGACCCCGCGAACAGGAAGAGGGGAAAAGAGGGGAGAGTTCTCCACGTGCAAGGAGGTCATTGAACCCTTCCTCCGGACCGAGGGGGGAACTATTATCCCTGAGTCAAACTTGGGCGCGTTGCGGATCCCGGAGTTGAATGGACCCAGCGAAAGAGGAAGAACCTTCTTTTTTTTTGGTCTGGGCCAAGGTCGAAAAAAGGACGATAGATGTTAGATAGGTGGGAGGGGGGCTATCGTTTTCTTTATTACTTATTTAAGGTGAAGTTCCCTACTATTTGATGTTGGGGAGGGGGGAGATATCAAGGTAGCATTTAAAATAAACATTTCTGTATTTAAATACTCTTTTTAATGGCACTTGGACACTGGAATCAAACTCAGGGATTTCGACTTACTCAAATCCATGGTGGGGTCGATCTAATTTTTTTTCAACACATATTTAAGTGGATATTAATGAAAATTAGTTATCCTACTCAAATATAAATTCTCGAAGTATTGCGGTAAACAAACTCACAGTCCTGTTTAAAAACTACAAAAATTTCTTAAACTTCAACCCTTCCCACACCATAAAAGATGTTTTATTGGTTTCGACCCGGCATAGATTTGGTAAGCCCTCAATAGTCCTTGGAGAAGCGTTTTTGTTTAAATCTGTGGGTCACAAAGAGTCGGGGAAGTATCAATAAGAAGCGGAGATTTTTTTAAATTTTAAAATCTTAAATCAACTTAAAAAAACAACACAAATGTTATAATTTTAGCTATTAAACTTTTAACACTCTATTTATATTTGCACGTCTTACTGCTTGTTTAGATTGCACGCATACGTACTAACCACGCTAGTAAATTAGGGATGAGGAAGATTAAATTTAGAGGAAGTGTATCCGCATTTTCATGAGCTATAAAACTATCTAGTAAAAATAACTACCAGTACACCCGACCGAGTTTCTAACCCCGATCTCCTCATTGTTGGAAGTCTAGTCTATTGTGAGAGCGACGCCTTATACCGTGCGTCCAATGAAGTAGGGTAATATCTAACTTTACCCGTTTTGAGATCTCGGGATGACTTTTAGATCCAACCGGATTTGAACCACCAAACTATCTCAGAGGTAATTGGTCAGCTTATGAAGCTTAATCTATAGACGCTCTCGACCCAAGCTGGGGCTGCGCGTAGCAGATTGAATAGGGGGGAGGGAAGAGAAAATAAGCTCATTTTAGTTTAGAATTTTTTTGGCATCGCGTCTTACCCTAATTCGAGACACCCACGTATTGAAACTCACAAGTAGGGTACAATTTCGAGATAATGTACCCGAATTTACTACCGTGCAGACCTACCCATCATCGGTAAACCAGACAAGATGAGCATCACGCCATGGTCCTCGTAATGGGAAAGGGGAGATGGGGTCGAGTAACCTATAATGGGCGAGCCAAACTGCAGCTCAAGTGAATTGACTTATAAACACAAAAAAAAAATTATTAGCTATTTACCCGCCTTGGTGGCGTAGTTGGCTAACGCGCTAGATGTGTTGAGCTCGACTGCTGAGGGCGGGGAGATCGAGGTTCGAATCTCAGTCGGGTGAACTGGTTTTCCACTCTCCCTCCACGCAAATGTGGGTTCACTTCCTCTAATTCAACCTTCCCAATTCCTAATCCATTAGCGTAATTAGTACTTAAAGCGTATAACCCGAACGGGTAGTAAGACGCGGTGCTATTATATTATTATTATTATTATTATTATTAGCTATAATAGATATATTTTTTAAAGTTCCCCTCTATATAAAGCAGATTGTAGAAGAATATACCATAACCCATTTCGTTGGCCGCATCGTCTAAGGCGTAACACCCATGTTACTTTAGACTGCTGATGACAGGGATATTAAGGTTCGAATATTGGTAGGATGTACTAAGGGTGGTTTTTACAAAACGGTTTTACACTCTCCCTCCACGCAAATCTGGGAAAACTTCCTCTAAATTCAACCCTCCTAATCCCTAACCCATTAGTGTAATTAGTACATATGAGTATAGCCTGAACGGGTAGTAAGACGTGGTGATTAAAAAGTATATAATATCAACTATTAACTCATGACGTCAACCTGCGATCGAGCTGTTGCCCAAGATAGTGCCAACTTATGCTTATAGAGAGCGTGTCTATGCGGTCAGCAAAACGAGTCCTTCGACCGTTAATCTCAGTTTTTTAGACCAGAGCCTGGTGACCTGGTGGTCTAGGGGTAAGGTGTCAGACTTCTGTGCTGGGGATCCGGGGTTCAATCCTCGGTCCCGGCACAGATTTATCTGATTACCAAACCCTTCCTTCACCTCTGACAAGACGTGTATTAATCACAACTTATGAATGTTGGGAATGCCAGGCCTCCACCGTGGTTCGGATCCCACGTTAAACTGTAGGTCCTCCATTTTATTACACAATCACCTTAACATTACACATTAGCGTAAGTGCATATAGCCCAAATGGGTAGTAAGACGTGGTAGTAATAATAATAATAATATAATAATAATAATATAATAATAGACCAAAGCCGCTACTTTTTTACACTCAAGCATTTCCTCATCTATCCTCGTGAGGTTGAGTTTTAGCTCGTTTCAGACCCACTGTTTCACAGAAAAGTCTGTAAGCGCTGGGGATTGAACAGGGGACTTCTGGATCTCTAGTCAGGAGATCTGACCAACATACCACAGAGGTAGTTATACACACACACTATTTTAAATGGTGTTGAAAAGGTTTTGTATCTTTGTTTGGAAATATCTCACGGTCAATAGGAGTGTATTTCAAATTAGATTCCGTGGTATGCGAGCTCTCCACTCATGGATGAAACCAATTTGTAATATATTTTAATGGGCTATTAATTAGTTATTAATTGGTTAGTTAATGAATTATGGTATTCGGTAGATTAGAGATTCGTAATAATCTCATAAAAGTATCTCGAATACAATTATTATGAAAGCTTTGACTTGATATAACAATTTTAAGCAAAGGTAAAGGGAATTAATTATATAGACTCGTGTAGTTTTGAGAGTAACAAAAACAGTACAAAATTCTATTAATATAATTAGTTTACAAAAATAAAGTGTTCTCTTTGTTGTTTTTGACGTAATAGACATGACAAATATGATATCATTTATCAGTAGCAACAAACCTCAAACAACTATTTTTTTAAATCAATTTTAAAATATATTTTCACTTTAACATAAATTGTACATGTTTAAATATTCGAATTTGGATTTTTGATTCGAAAGAAAGTTTAAGATGCGGATTTGAGAAATATGTGATTTGACCTTGACCCACCCTACCATGTATTTATTGGTCCGACACCCTAGCTCAGTCAGCAGAGTGTCTGTCTACCGAGCTAAGGGTCCTGGGTTTGATTGCCGGTATAACCGAAAAATGTATAATTGGTGAAATGTGGGTCTACCCTTTCACAGTGATGAATTAACGTCTGGGGGCTGGATGTTGTGTCTGTTTTAGATTTGAGTTGGTTCATATGTCGTGTTCTGATATAATCAGTCGATTCAGAAAGTGCACTTTAAACACCTTAAATAATGAAGAAAACTACTTATTAATGTTTTACTTTAAGGTAGGCGTGTTTGATTATAAGGACCACATGGAATATTGAAAATACCGAGAGGGCGCATCTCAAAAAATTAAATATCACCACTAACTTTTTTTTTTAATTCCAACTTAATATCCTATTAGTACAAAAAGAAATGAGTGGGTTTCCTATGCATAAAACAATAACACTGAACCTGTATTTATTTTTTCACCCAAACTTTGAAACATTTTCTTTGTAGCAACGGTGTTAATGTCATGCTTTAAATATTATGCCAAAATATATATTTTTTTTTTGTGACAGGTGTACAGTGCGTAAGCCGAGACCTCTCCTTGGAGTGTTTGGTTTCATTTCATGTGGGAAATCAACTTTTAATACATTCACGTGCTGTCAAACATCGCACATATTTGGTGCGCAAATTCAACCATTTTTTGGAAATTGATGACATGTCGAAGAAAGAATACAGATTTGGTTCAACAACCAAGATTACATGTCAGAATTCTCCCCGGTATGCTTAGTTTTCAAATATCACATTACAAAACGTATTTTCTCGGCGTTTATATATATAAAGTATAGGGCCACGAGTTGGGCATGGTTTTTTTTTAGAAAAATTATTTTTCCAGGAATATTGTTTTATCAGTTATCCACAGAGCTCGTTCCCTTGGAATAGTGATCAAAATAGTCGACAAGTCTGATGGACAATGGTTCTTTTCCCGACATTTCAAGCGAAGCCTTTTTCTTTTCATTTTCATTTATTTGAGATATTTAACTTGCACATTCTGAACCGACTGATTATATCAGCACATAACTTAACTTAAATCTAGAAAAGACATAACACCCAGCCCCCAGACGTTAATTCATCACTATGAAAGGGTAAACCCACATTTCACCAATGATACATTTTTCGGCCACTCCAGGAATCGAACCCTGGACCCTTAGCTCAACATACAGACATGCTACCGTCTGAGCTAGGGTGTCGGACTAGTTTGTATTTGTGTGCATGTTCCTTGTTAGTTTCTTTGTTTTTTAATACCACGTCTTACTACCCATTCTGGTTATACGTCTATGTACTAACTACGCTGATGTATTAGGGATGATGAAGGCTTAATTTAAAAGAAGTGTATTTGCATTTTCGTGGAAGGAGAGTGGAAAACTATTTAGGGAAACAACTACTCTCAGTACACCTGACCCGAATTTGAGTCCTGGTCTTCCCGACATCGGTAGTCAAGTCTATTGCGAGAGTGACGCCTTGGACCACACGACCACATAAGTGATATAATATTATCAATACCTGCAAAATAACACTAATAATTAAAATTAAAATAATGTTCATAATTTTCCAAAAGGGCTCTTCCTATGAAAAATTGGACTTTGTAACTTAACCTAGGACAACACTGTCCATAGCTCTACCTCAGCGCAAGGATAGCCGAGTTTCTGTCAAACAAAGTACGATATTCTCATGTACAAATATAGATAAAGGGAACCAAACCGGGTACCTCCTAGGATCAAAAAAATAAAGGAACGTGAGACAAGATGGTAATCTGGTACTTAAATAAAGAGTGTGCCCCCCGGAAAGGGGGGTATTTTTCTAGTTTTCAGCAGCTCGGTTGCTAGCTCTCCACGTGGGTGAGGGCAAGGAACCCGCAGTTTCCCCTACTTCTCCTCCAGAGAGGGGAGGGGGATATTGGTGCCACGTGGAGAGGTCAAGAAGGCAACGAACTCTTCCTCTACTAAATTCGGCAACCACTTTTTATTTTTATTATATCACATTCTATCTCTCTCTGACACATATACGCAGTTGGCTGGCACGTGGAAACTTCTAAATATCTCATGTAAGCGTTGAGATATAGGCCTACACATTTTGTATATTATTTACTACTACTACTTCTAATATTATTATTATTATCAAGCAAACATAATTAAACTGTCATGTGTGCTATACTCAGAGTAAAAAAGAAGAGAGAGAAGACACGGTACGTTGCGTTGTTAAGGAAAATGTCGCTATTCTAAAAACGTTGGGATTAATATTGCTTTTTTCTTTACCTTAATCCCCGCATCGGTGGTCGAATAGTCTTAACACGTCACTGACCGGAACTGCCTGATGATCGGGGTTTTGAATCCCGGTTAGATATAGTGTACTGAGGTTGTTGTTTTTTACTAAATGTTTTCCCACACTTACTCCCACGCAAATATGGGTACACTGACTTTAAATTAAACCTTCCTCATCCCTAAACGCGTAACTGTACATATGCTTATAGACCGGACCGGTAGTAAGACAAAGGGCTAAGAAAACACAACTAGAAGTCAAATTTTAACAATAAGGCCCTTTTATAAATTACAAATATAATTATTTTATGGTCAACAAACATTTTACTATTTTTTATAGGTATTAATAATATATATCAAAAGTGACAGTTGCAGATCACATGACTTGACGTATGAGTACGTGAACTTAAATCTAGTAACGTTTATAGCTGTCAGATAAGGTTCTTTCTATGAAAATTGGACTATAGTAACTTTTCTAGTTATCAGATAAAGCTCTTCCTTGTTTCGTTTCCTGGTGATACTAAGGGTACTTTTCTCGAAGGGGAATTGATGTTATGGTCGCCATCGGTTTGGTTAGTTATTCTTAATACTTCTACTGGCACCACATAATTATCATCATCATCACCATCATCATCATTACATTAGCTCATCGGGATGAAGTTATCGGATCAACATGGTACCCCAACCTCAGAAGAAGGTTCTATATCCGCCACTGCCATTAAAATACCAGGAATGTCTAGCCGACTAATTATGGTGGCATACGCTAGTATAAATTAACTATCATTATCTCACAGTTGTCAAAATTGATAACATCTGTCAGAAATTACTTCTGCATTATGAAAAGATTTCAGATCCCTCTCTTGGTCAGATATAGTGTTTACAGTGTACTATATATATTCTGATATGGGATATAGCAAGTTGTTACTTTCATTGATGTGTCTCAGTCTCACTTATGGTTCTGGAAAATATGGAATTGGCAGTAGTATGAAGGATACTAGTGATAACATTCAATATACAGCCAGTCCTTGTGATGAATGGAGTGAAGGTGTCTTGTAGGGTCAGTTGGTGGCTTGGCAGACTGATGTGCATTAGTACCTTCTGGTTCAGTGAGGGGACTACCTCACTGCTCATTTCCCTAGTAGGGTCAGTTGGTGGCTTGGCAAACTGATGTGCAATAGTACCTTCTGGCTCAGTGAGGAAACTACCTCACTCCTCATTTCCCTAGTAGGGTCAGTTGGTGGGTTTGGCAAACTGATGTGCAATAGTACCTTATGGCTCAGTGAGGGGACTACCTCACTGCTCATTTCCCTAGTAGGGTCAGTTGGTGGCTTGGCAAACTGATGTGCAATAGTACCTTCTGGCTCAGTGAGGAAACTACCTCACTCCTCATTTCCCTAGTAGGGCCAGTTGGTGGTTTGGCAGACTGATGTGCAATAGTACCTTCTGGCTCAGTGAGGAGACTACCTCACTCCTCATTCCCCTAGTAGGGTCAGTTGGTGACTTTGAAGACTGATGTGCAATAGTACCTTCTGGCTCAGTGAGGAAACTACCTCACTCCTCATTTCCCTAGTAGGGCCAGTTGGTGGGTTTGGCAAACTGATGTGCAATAGTACCTTCTGGCTCAATGAGGAGACTACCTCACTCCTCATTTCCCTAGTAGGGTCAGTTGGTGGGTTTGGCAGACTGATGTGCAATAGTACCTTCTGGCTCAGTGAGGAAACTACTTCACTCCTCATTTCCCTAGTAGGGCCAGTTGGTGGGTTTGGCAAACTGATGTGCAATAGTACCTTCTGGCTCAATGAGGAGACTACCTCACTCCTCATTTCCCTAGTAGGGTCAGTTGGTGGGTTTGGCAGACTGATGTGCAATAGTACCTTCTGGCTCAGTGAGGAGACTACCTCACTCCTCATTTCCCTAGTAGGGTCAGTTGGTGGCTTTGAAGACTGATGTGCAATAGTACCTTCTGGCTCAGTGAGGAAACTACCTCACTCCTCATTTCCCTAGTAGGGTCAGTTGGTGACTTTGAAGACTGATGTGCAATAGTACCTTCTGGCTCAGTGCGGAAACTACCTCACTCCTCATTTCCCTAGTAGGGTCAGTTGGTGGGTTTGGCAAACTGATGTGCAATAGTACCTTCGGGCTCAGTGAGGAAACTACCTCAGTTCTCATTTCCCTAGTAGGGTCAGTTGGTGGCTTGGCAGACTGATGTGCAATAGTACCTTCTGGCTCAGTGAGGAAACTACCTCACTCCTCATTTCCCTAGTAGGGTCAGTTGGTGGCTTGGCAGACTGATGTGCAAATAGTACCTTCGGGCTCAGTGAGGAGACTACCTCACTCCTCATTTCCCTAGTAGGGTCAGTTGGTGGCTTGGCAGACTGATGTGCAATAGTACCTTCTGGCTCAGTGAGGAGACTACCTCACTCCTCATTTACCTAGTAGGGTCAGTTGGTGGCTTGTTAAACTGATGTGCAATAGTACCTTCTGGCTCAGTGAGGAAACTACCTCACTTCTCATTTCCCTAGTAGGGTCAGTTGGTGGCTTGGCAGACTGATGTGCAATAGTACCTTCTGGCTCAGTGAGGAAACTACCTCACTCCTCATTTCCCTAGTAGGGTCAGTTGGTGGCTTTGAAGACTGATGTGCAATAGTACCTTCTGGCTCAGTGAGGAGATTACCTCACTCCTCATTTCCCTAGTAGGGTCATTTGGTGGTTTGACAGACTGATGTGCAATAGTACCTTCTGGCTCAGTGAGGAAACTACCTCACTCCTCATTTCCCTAGTAGGGTCAGTTGGTGGGTTTGCAGACTGATGTGCAATAGTACCTTCTGGCTCAGTGAGGAGACTACCTCACTCCTCATTTCCCTAGTAGGGTCAGTTGGTGGCTTGGCAGACTGATGTGAAATAGTATCATCTGGTTCAGTGAGGAAACTACATCACTCCTCATTTCCCTAGTAGGGTCAGTTGGTGGCTTGGCAGACTGATGTGCAATAGTACCTTCTGGCTCAGTGAGGAGACTACCTCACTCCTCATTTCCCTAGTAGGGTCAGTTGGTGGCTTGGCAGACTGATGTGCAATAGTACCTTCTGGATCAGTGAGGAAACTACATCACTCCTCATTTCCCTAGTAGGGCCAGTTGGTGGGTTGGCAAACTGATGTGCAATAGTACCTTCTGGCTCAGTGAGGAGACTACCTAACTCCTCATTTACCTAGTAGGGTCAGTTGGTGGATTGTTAAACTGATGTGCAATAATACCTTCTGGCTCAGTGTGGAGACTACCTCACTCCTCATTTCCCTAGTAGGGTCAGTTGGTGTCTTTGAAGACTGATGTGCAATAGTACCTTCTGGCTCAGTGAGGAGACTACCTCACTCCTCATTTCCCTAGTAGGGCCAGTTGGTGGGTTTGGCAGACTGATGTGCAATAGTACCTTCTGGCTCAATGAGGAGACTACCTCACTCCTCATTTCCCTAGTAGGGTCAGTTGGTGACTTTGAAGACTGATGTGCAATAGTACCTTCTGGCTCAGTGAGGAAACTACTTCACTCCTCATTTCCCTAGTAGGGTCAGTCGGTGGCTTTGAAGACTGATGTGCAATAGTACCTTCTGGCTCAGTGAGGAAACTACCTCACTCCTCATTTCCCTAGTAGGGTCAGTTGGTGACTTTGAAGACTGATGTGCAATAGTACCTTCTGGCTCAGTGAGGAGACTACCTCACTCCTCATTTCCCTAGTAGGGTCAGTTGGTGGCTTTGAAGACTGATGTGCAATAGTACCTTCTGGCTCAGTGAGGAGACTACCTCACTCCTCATTTACCTAGTAGGGTCAGTTGGTGGCTTGTTAAACTGATGTGCAATAGTACCTTCTGGCTCAGTGAGGAAACTACCTCACTTCTCATTTCCCTAGTAGGGTCAGTTGGTGGCTTGCAGACTGATGTGCAATAGTACCTTCTGGCTCAGTGAGGAGACATACCTCACTCCTCATTTCCCTAGTAGGGTCATTGGTGGCTTGGCAGACTGATGTGCAATAGTACCTTCTGGCTCAGTGAGGAAACTACCTCACTCCTCATTTCCCTAGTAGGGTCAGTTGGTGGCTTGGCAGACTGATGTGCAAATAGTACCTTCGGCTCAGTGAGGAGACTACCTCACTCCTCATTTCCCTAGTAGGGTCAGTTGGTGGCTTGCAGACTGATGTGCAATAGTACCTTCTGGCTCAGTGAGGAGACTACCTCACTCCTCATTTACCTAGTAGGGTCAGTTGGTGGCTTGTGTAAACTGATGTGCAATAGTACCTTCTGGCTCAGTGAGGAAACTACCTCACTTCTCATTTCCCTAGTAGGGTCAGTTGGTGGCTTGGCAGACTGATGTGCAATAGTACCTTCTGGCTCAGTGAGGAGACTACCTCACTCCTCATTTCCCTAGTAGGGTCAGTTGGTGGCTTGGCAGACTGATGTGAAATAGTATCTTCTGGTTCAGTGAGGAAACTACATCACTCCTCATTTCCCTAGTAGGGTCAGTTGGTGGCTTGGCAGACTGATGTGCAATAGTACCTTCTGGCTCAGTGAGGAGACTACCTCACTCCTCATTTCCCTAGTAGGGTCAGTTGGTGGCTTTGGAAGACTGATGTGCAATAGTACCTTCTGGCTCAGTGAGGAGACTACCTCACTCCTCATTTCCCTAGTAGGGTCAGTTGGTGGCTTGGCAGACTGATGTGAAATAGTATCTTCTGGTCAGTGAGGAAACTACATCACTCCTCATTTCCCTAGTAGGGTCAGTTGGTGGCTTGACAGACTGATGTGCAATAGTACCTTCTGGCTCAGTGAGGAAACTACCTCACTCCTCATTTCCCTAGTAGGGTCAGTTGGTGGCTTTGAAGACTGATGTGCAATAGTACCTTTACTAGGCTCCAGTAGCAGTGGGAGACTGCATACCTTCCTCTGCTCTCCATTTCCCTAGTAGGGTCATTTGGTGTTTGACAGACTGATGTGCAATAGTACCTTCTGGCTCAGTGAGGAAACTACCTCACTCCTCATTTCCCTAGTAGGGTCAGTTGGTGGGTTTGCAGACTGATGTGCAATAGTACCTTCTGGCTCAGTGAGGAGACTACCTCACTCCTCATTTCCCTAGTAGGGTCAGTTGGTGGCTTGGCAGACTGATGTGAAATAGTATCATCTTGGTTCAGTGAGGAAACTACATCACTCCTCATTTCCCTAGTAGGGTCAGTTGGTGGCTTGGCAGACTGATGTGCAATAGTACCTTCTGGCTCAGTGAGGAGACTACCTCACTCCTCATTTCCCTAGTAGGGTCAGTTGGTGGCTTGCAGACTGATGTGCAATAGTACCTTCTGAATCAGTGAGGAAACTACTCACTCCTCATTTCCCTAGTAGGGCCAGTTGGTGGGTTTGGCAAACTGATGTGCAATAGTACCTTCTGGCTCAGTGAGGAGACTACCTAACTCCTCATTACCTAGTAGGGTCAGTTGGTGGCTTGTTAAACTGATGTGCAATAATACCTTCTGGCTCAGTGGGGAGAACTACCTCACTCCTCATTTCCCTAGTAGGGTCAGTTGGTGTCTTGAAGACTGATGTGCAATAGTACCTTCTGGCTCAGTGAGGAGACTACCTCACTCCTCATTTCCCTAGTAGGGCCAGTTGGTGGGTTGGCAGACTGATGTGCAATAGTACCTTCTGGCTCAATGAGGAGACTACCTCACTCCTCATTTCCCTAGTAGGGTCAGTTGGTGACTTTGAAGACTGATGTGCAATAGTACCTTCTGGCTCAGTGAGGAAACTACTTCACTCCTCATTTCCCTAGTAGGGTCAGTTGGTGGTTTGGCAGACTGATGTGCAATAGTACCTTCTGGCTCAGTGAGGAAACTACCTCACTCCTCATTTCCCTAGTAGGGTCAGTTGGTGGCTTGGCGGACTGATGTGCAATAGTACCTTCTGGCTCAGTGCGGAAACTACCTCACTCCTCATTTCCCTAGTAGGGTCAGTTGGTGGGTTTGGCAAACTGATGTGCAATAGTACCTTCGGGCTCAGTGAGGAAACTACCTCAGTTCTCATTTCCCTAGTAGGGTCAGTTGGTGGTTTGGCGGACTGATGTGCAATAGTACCTTCTGGCTCAGTGAGGAGACTACCTCACTCCTCATTTCCCTAGTAGGGTCAGTTGGTGGCTTGGCGGACTGATGTGCAATAGTACCTTCTCGCTCAGTGAGGAAAATACATCACTCCTCATTTCCCTAGTAGGGTCAGTTGGTGGCTTGGCAGACTGATGTGCAATAGTACCTTCTGGCTCAGTGAGGAGACTACCTCACTCCTCATTTCCCTAGTACTCCTCTTGCCTAGACTTTACAGCTGACGTTGGAACTGTTGAGGATCCAACAACCCTCGGGTTAAGTATTATCCATACATAGGCCTACATTATGAATATATAAATTTAAATCTAGCAACGTCATTTAAGTCTCAACAAATGGTTTGTAGATTATACATAGTACCAATATAACAATAATTATATTGGTGCCACTCGCCTCAGTAACATAGTTTGCTAACGCGTTGGTTTCGTGTTGAACTAAACTGCATAGGACGGGGATTCCGAGGTTCGAATCTCACTTGGGTGAACTGGGGTGGTTTTTCTTAAATGGTTTTCCACTCTTCCTCCACGCAAATGCGGGTTCACTTCCCACGGTGCCAGAACAATGCTTACGTAAGACAAAGAAAGATGGACAAAATTAAGGGAGGGCGCAATGCAAGCCGCTTGGACTTCGTGCAGCAATGAAGATGGTGGATGGCTAAATGAGGAAGAAATGGAGAATCCTATAGAAGTAATCCAAAGTTTGAGTGACCTGGCCCTTCAAATATAAACATAATTATTGAAAGGGTTGGAACGAGGATTAAAGAACCTTGGTAATCGAATTAAATGGAGATTAGGTTTATATATATATATATATTATTATTATTATTATTAATGTATTATATATATTTATAAAATTCATGAAGTCATACCTTTTTTATAACTTTAACTAAAAGTAAATTAAAATTATAAATTTTGTTAATGTTATAACATGTTTTAATTTACCTGTCCAATAAATTTAAATTAATTGTATTATTATCGTGTCTTACTACCTGTTCAAGCTATAGGGCCTAGGAAAAATTGCATGGGAAAAAAAAAGATTATCCCTGTGAACAAATAGAAAAAAGTTGACAAATCTTACGTAAGCAAGAGGGGAGAGGGGTCAAGCATTTGCTTATTTTTGCTTACAAGAGGGGGAGGGATTAAAAGTGGTCAGAAATATGCTTATGTACTTGAATGTCCCCTTAAGCGTATATTCCGAATGGGTAGTAGGACGCGGTGCTCAATATATATTAGTGCCAACAAATGGGGGTCAGATTATACATAGTACCAATACCACAATAATACAAAAGTCAACAAAATGGTGGGTCAGCTATATAATTATTTAGTGATATTACAACAAAAAAATCAATTTAAAACTTTAGAGTTTATTTCCTGTAAACAACAACCACAACAATAATTATGTATTCGTTACAGCAATACAAACAAAGCTATTCACAATATCATTATTGTGTTGTTTCACAGAATAAACGCTGCGAGGAATGGCGCTACTTTCAAGTTGGTGTACCTGAGAATATGGCGGCGGCGTGCTGCGCTGGTTTCCGAATAAACTTGTAGAAACAATTTTGAAAAAAATACCGGTAAGAGGGGGGGGGGGGGAGAGAAAGGGATGTGGGACATAAAACTTTAAAAGAGAGAAAACATTTCAACAAGTTAGTATTGAAGCTTATCCTCTTGATCCTAGGTCATCTTTATTATAAAGGAATCTCTTAGCAATAAAAAGAAAAAAAACCTCAGGTGTCAATTAAACCCAATAACATAAGACTTAATAAACTCGTTCTTTTGGGTTTAGCGGGTACTTGCAATAATATAAAGAAATGTGATGAGATGTGTTTTTAATCACCGCTAACCATTTTTAAGATTGTTCCTAAAATAACGAATGTATTATGGACCATGATGGTGTGAATAATTTATAGCCATACTGTATATATTTCTCCATAAAAAAACACTATATTGTGTTTAGATATATTTTAAAAAATAATTGAGATAACTAAGTGAGCTTTCTTAACGACTTACAAACTAACTTAATTCTAGAGCAGACAAAATAACCATCACTGTGAAAAATTGAGCCGTGATTTCATCAACGATTAACTTTTCGACCAATGCCAGGAATTGAACTCGGAACCTTTAACTCAGTGCCGTAGCACTTTTTTTTTTTAGTTAAATGTTGTTAGGTAGGTACAAAAAAAAACTTTCGGATAAACTTTTTGACTTATAAAAATAGAAGTATTATTTTATTTCTATTTAAAAAATTAAATAACACACAGGATAAATAATTACAATACAAAAGTATTATCGGCGATGAGGAAGACGCATCCTCTAGGGAGGGAAGGAGAGGGGTGTGTGGGGGGCGACGCCCGCGCATGCGCGTACCAGCCGTCCTTGAAGCCACCGAGCTCCTCCACGTGTCCAACACCCTCCACGTGTGGCGTGGTCGTTGAACCGGGGAAGAGTGAGAGAGAGAGAGGGAGTTTTCAAGGACTCGTGACTCCCTGCGACCCAAATCAACATCGTGGGGACTCTTCTGCTGCTGGTATTGTTATCAGCATTGTACTCAACTTGGCGTTACCCCTGGCTCTATTCGACAAGGACAACATAATACCAAACCATTGTTGCCTTGCGGACACTTTATAAAAATATAACACCGCTCTCCCCTTCCTCTTACTTCATCCATGAATACCGGGATTGTTCCCCTGTGAACGAAAAAGAAAGGGGGGGGAGGGATGTAAAACGTGAGTTAAGGTCAGTATTTTGGAATTTTCCAAATAGAGCTCTGATTCGAAAAAGATGGAGTTCAATTCGAAATTCCAATATAAAATTCAAACGTTCGAATAATTTTAGTTTTTTAAAGACGGTAGCAAATAAATACAATATTTTTCTTGACGAAAGAATCTTGTGAATGTGGTAATATTCAAATCTAGTCATTATTTGGACATGGTTTATTGATTTAATTAATTGGTCTCGTTTTTTTAAATACAGAGAATTCAATTTAAATTTGTAAACATTTAATTACAAATAAATGTTCGATTAGGATTCTATTCGAATATTCTTTGTTTTAAAACATTCTATTACGATTTGATTCGAAACATTTTAATTATGAAATATTTAACTAGAAAATTTTTCTTTTGAAACTAATTGGTATAGATTCGATTCGAACAATTTTTGTATTTAAAATATTTGATTCGATTTTAATTACAAAATACTAGACTCGAAACATTTTCACTGTGAAACAATCGATTGCGATTCGATTCAAACTTTTTTTTAAATACTTGTTTAGAATTCGATTCTAAATTCAAAATCTTGTGTTCATCCTTGCTTCCTTCCTACCAGAATTCTACTAAACGAAACGTTACTATTTACTTACTACTTGAGTCAGTCATGATGACGAGAGGTTTAATAACCTTTAATTTCAGATTGTTTCACAATAGTTTTTCATTCCAAGAGATCTCTTGTCACTAAACAAACAAATTGATATATATTTTTTTAGGTGAGTGTGGTTTGAACGTTGAACTGGGCGTCAAAACATGTTTTTCTAAACTGTACTTTCATATAAATCCACGCCTGCTAATATAACTTTTGTTGTTCTGAAGATTTTAAAAAAAATACAATAGGTAATCAATCAGTCAAGGCTTTGCTCGATGAAATAAATCAGCCCACTATTAATTATAGGAAGGTTTATTTTCGCTTCCTTGATCAAACAGTTTGAGGTGTCACTCTCGCAATCGACTCGGACTGCCGATAACTTGGAGTTCAAATTCCAGTTGTGTGTACTTAAGGATTATTTTTTTTCTGAAATAATAATTAAAACAATTTTAAGGTTGACTTAAGTATTTGCTAGTAATTATTGACCCCACCCAGGACTGCCCTTAGCAGACGTGGGACCCTGGACAAATCTCATTTACGGGACCTCCGGTTAACTGCCTCCCTCTCCAGTCCCTCCCCCCAAAATAATAAATAAGATACCTAATTTTTTTTTATTGTCATAACAGTAGTTTGCATCTATATATCACTTTTCAGCTGTATAGAGCATTAGGAAATGCCCTCAAGGGTAAGTAAATGTAATAATTAATGCTAGAAACCGTGTGTATATACAAATAAGGGTTGGTTTCTGCCCAACCCTTGGTTCTATTTTCTTCCCCAACGAAACTTATCTCTATAAAAATACAAAGAACAACTGTCCCAAGTTTGAATAAAGTCGTTCAAAAGTTATCATGAGACATATTCACCACATACAGTTAGTTAGATACAAACCAGTGGAGTTAAAACAGAGAACTCGCTTCACTCGTTCAATAAATAAAACTACGTGGTTTATGTTCTTATTTGTCTCTACACTCTGACAATATGTGCTAACACCCCTATACAGGAAACCTACCGTAAGAGCGCTCAAGCAGAAATTTACCACACCAATTTGTCCCCTCCCCCATCCCCTCTGTAATCTCAGCAAGCGCAGGGTCCTGTGTAGCCGTACTATTTGTACACTCCTAAGGGTGGCGTTCACCTCACCCCCCACTTCTCTTCTTGTCTCTTAACACATTATTTGATGTTATTTAAATTTACAAATGACACCTGTACACGAGAATCGAACCAGAGACCTTTGCCTTAGTGCGCCAATGATCTAACCACTGAGATAACCAAGAGTAATCCCGTGCCCAGGGTCATTCTTCACTTATATTTCCGCACGTCCATCACAGACTCTGCCTTGGATTCCTGGATAGCTCGGTGGTTAAAGCAGTGACGTACTAAATTAAAGGTTCCAGGTTCTATTCCCGAGTCCAGGTGTGATTCTTCAGTGTAAAGAACATGATATTTACATGCTTCTCCAACCGAAATTAACAAATATAATAGCTTGGCTATTTTATCCAACTTTGTTTGATGGCTTTGACGAACAAACCCGCATTTTGAAGGTTAGGGGACCAGGATGTCGCCAAAATGAGCTGTATAATCATTCTCTATTTACATCTTCATGGACACCAAGATTCGTGCATGAATGTGTAAATAAAATATTTATCTTTGGTTGTTATTTGAGTACAACAAATAGACCTGGGTTAGGAATAGTTTTAAATTTCTTATCGTGGTATGAAAAAAGGGGAGGGGGCATATATGATTTGTTTATAATTTAAAACAGAAAATTCAAAATCTATAGAAGATGCTTCAGTGTATAACTTGTCTAAGGCATCACTCTCGTGTTAGACTGGCCTGCTGATGAAGGGGAGATCGAGGTTTGAATCCATGATGGGTCTACTGGGGATGTCTTTTTCTAGATGGTTTCTCATTCTCTTTCCACACAAACGTGGTAGATTAATTCTTAAATGTTCCCTTCCCCATCCATACCCCATTTTAAAGTAGTTATCATAAAGTGTATAACCTGAAAAAAGAATAAAACGTGATAAATGTTATTTTTTAATCTGTAGATTTTTTAAAAATCGTATGGCACATTTGAGCGGAAGGGAATATGTCGTCCAGGTTTGGTCGCCTTGTATGTAGATTATTAGTCTCTCTGGTGGAAGAACGTTACCCAGGGTACACAACAGTAGGTTGTTTGTATGTAGACTATTCGCCTCTCTGGTGGCACAGAACGTTACCCAGGGTACACCACAGGAGGTTGTCTGTATGTAGACTATTAGCCTCTCTGGTGGCACAGAACGTTACAGGTACCCACAAGGAGGTTGTCTGTATGTAGACTATTAGCCTTTCTGGTGGAACAGAACGTTACCCAGGGTACAACACAGGAGGTTGTCTGTATGTAGACTATTAGCCTCTCTGGGGAACAGAACGTTACCCAGGTACACCACAGGAGGTTGTCTGTATGTAGACTATTAGCCTCTCTGGTGGAACAGAACGTTACCCAGGGTACACCACAGGAGGTTGTCTGTATGTAGACTATTAGCCTTTCTGGTGGAACAACACTTACCCAGGGTACACCACAGGAGGTTGTCTGTATGTAGACTATTAAGCCTCTCTGGTGGACAAAACGTTACCCAGGGTACAACACAGGAGGTTTGTCTGTATGTAGACTATTAGCTCTCTGGTGGAACAGAACGTTACCCAGGTACACCACAGGAGGTTGTCTGTATGTAGACTATTAGCCTCTCTGGTGGAACAGAACGTTACCAGGGTACAACACAGGAGGTTGTCTGTATGTAGACTATTAGCCTCTCTGGTGGCACAGAACGTTACCCAGGTACACCACAGGAGGTTGTCTGTATGTAGACTATTAGCCTCTCTGGTGGCACAGAACGTTACCCAGGGTACACCACAGGAGGTTGTCTGTATGTAGACTATTAGTCTCTCTGGTGGAACAGAACGTTACCCAGGGTACAACACAGGAGGTTGTCTGTATGTAGACTATTAGCTCTCTGGTGGACAGAACGTTACAGTACACCCAGAGGTGTTTGACCACAGAACGTACCCAGGGTAGTCTGTATGTAGACTATTAGCCTCTCTGGTGGAACAGAACGTTACCCAGGGTACACCACAGGAGGTTGTCTGTATGTAGACTATTAGCTTCTGGTGGAACAGAACGTTACCCAGGGTACACACAGGAGGTTGTCTGTATGTAGACTATTAGCCTCTCTTGGTGGAACAAGCAACGTTACCCAGGGTACACACACAGGAGGTTGTCTGTATGTAGACTATTAGCCTCTCTGGTGGAACAAACGTTACCCAGGTACACCACAGGAGGTTGTCTGTATGTAGACTATTAGCCTCTCTGGTGGACAGAACGTTACCCAGGGTACACCACAGGAGGTTGTCTGTATGTAGACTATTAGCCTCTCTGGTGGACAGAACGTTACCAGGGTACACCACAGGAGGTTGTCTGTATGTAGACTATTAGCTCTCTGGTGGACAAACGTTACCCAGGGTACACACAGGAGGTTGTCTGTATGTAGACTATTAGCCTCTCTGGTGGACAGAACGTTACCCAGGGTACACCACAGGAGGTTGTCTGTATGTAGACTATTAGCCTCTCTGTGGACAGAACGTTACCCAGGTACACCACAGGAGGTTGTCTGTATGTAGACTATTAGCTCTCTGGTGGACAAACGTTACCAGGTACACCACATGAGGTTGTCTGTATGTAGACTATTAGTCTCTCTGGTGGACAAACGTTACCAGGTACACACAGAGGTTGTCTGTATGTAGACTATTAGCCTCTCTGGTGGACAGAACGTTACCCAGGGTACACACAGGAGGTTGTCTGTATGTAGACTATTAGCTCTCTGGTGGACAAACGTTACCCAGGGTACAACACAGGAGGTTGTCTGTATGTAGACTATTAGCCTCTCTGTGGAACAAACGTTACCAGGGTACAACACAGGAGGTTGTCTGTATGTAGACTATTAGCCTCTTCTGGTGGACAGAACGTTACCCAGGGTACACACAGGAGGTTGTCTGTGATGTAGACTATTAGCCTTTCTGGTGGCACAGACGTTACCCAGGGTACACACAGGAGGTTGTCTGTATGTAGACTATTAGCTCTCTGGTGGAACAAACGTTACCCAGGGTAACACAGAGAGGTTGTCTGTATGTAGACTATTAGCTCTCTGTGGACAAACGTTACCCAGGGTAACCACAGGAGGTTGTCTGTATGTAGACTATTAGCCTCTCTGGTGGACAGAACGTTACCCAGGTACAACACAGGAGGTTGTCTGTATGTAGACTATTAGCTTCTGGTGGACAACGTACCAGGTACACCACAGGAGGTTGTCTGTATGTAGACTATTAGTCTCTCTGGTGGAACAAACGTTACCCAGGGTACAACAAGAGGTTGTCTGTATGTAGACTATTAGCCTTGGTGGACAAACGTTACCAGGTACACACAGAGGTTGTCTGTATGTAGACTATTAGCCTTCTGTGGACAGACGTTACCAGGGTAACCACAGGAGGTTGTCTGTATGTAGACTATTAGCCTTTGGTGGACAGAACGTTACCAGGGTAACACAGGAGGTTGTCTGTATGTAGACTATTAGCCTCTTGGTGGACAAACGTTACCCAGGTACCACAGAGGTTGTCTGTATGTAGACTATTAGCTCTCTGTGGAACAAACGTTACCAGGTACACCAAGGAGTTGTCTGTATGTAGACTATTAGCCTTTGGTGGACAGAACGTTACCCAGGTAACCACAGAGGTTGTCTGTTTAGACTATTAGCTCTCTGGTGGACAGAACGTTACCCAGGTACACCACAGGAGGTTGTCTGTTGTAGACTATTAGTCCTCTGGTGGAACAAAGTTACCCAGGGTAACCACAGGAGGTTGTCTGTATGTAGACTATTGCTCTCTGGTGGAAAAAACGTTACCCAGGTAACCACAGGAGGTTGTCTGTATGTAGACTATTAGCTCTCTGTGGAACAGAACGTTACCCAGGGTACACCACAGGAGGTTGTCTGTATGTAGACTATTAGCTCTCTGGTGGAACAGAACGTTACCCAGGTACACACAGAGGTTGTCTGTATGTAGACTATTAGCCTCTCTGGTGGACAAAACGTTACCCAGGTAACCACAGGAGGTTGTCTGTATGTAGACTATTAGCTCTCTGTGGTACAGAACGTTACCAGGGTACCACAGGAGGTTGTCTGTATGTAGACTATTAGCTCTCTGGTGGCACAGCGTTGGCCCAGAACGTTACCCAGGGTACAACACAGGAGGTTGTCTGTATGTAGACTATTAGCCTCTCTGGTGGAACAACACGTTACCCAGGGTACACCACAGGAGGTTTTCTGTATGTAGACTATTGGTCTCTCTGGTGGAACAACACATTACCAAGGGTACAACACAGGAGGTTGTCTGTATGTAGACTATTAGCCTTTCTGGTGGCACAGAACGTTACCCAGGGTACACAACAGGAGGTTGTCTGTATGTAGACTATTAGCCTTTCTGGTGGCACAGAACGTTACCCAGGGTAGACAACAGGAGGTTGTCTGTGTGTAGACTATTAGCCTCTCTGGTGGTACAGAACGTTACCCAGGGTAGACCACAGGAGGTTGTCTGTATGTAGACTATTAGCTTCTCTGATGGTACAGAACGTTACCCAGGGTACTCCACAGGAGGTTGTCTGTATGTAGACTATTAGCCTCTCTGATGGCACAGAACGTTACCCAGGGTACACCACAGGTGGTTGTCTGTATGTAGACTATTAGCCTCTCTGATGAAACAGAACGTTACCCAGGGTACACAACAGGAGGTTGTCTGTATGTAGACTATTAGCCTCTCTGGTGGTACAGAACGTTACCCAGGGTAGACCACAGGAGGTTGTCTGTGTGTAGACTATTAGCCTCTCTGGTGGTAAAGAACGTTACCCAGAGTACACCACAGGAGGTTGTCTGTATGTAGACTTTTAGTCTCTCTGGTGGAACAACACGTTACCCATGGTACACCACAGGAGGTTGTCTTTATGTAGACTATTAGTCTTTCTGGTGGAACAACACGTTACCCAGGGTAGACCACAGGAGGTTGTCTGAATGTAGACTATTAGCTTCTCTGATGGCACAGAACGTTACCCAGGGTACACCACAGGAGGTTGTCTGTATGTAGACTATTAGCTTCTCTGATGGCTCAGAACGTTACCCAGGGTACCCCACAGGAGGTTGTCTGTATGTAGACTATTAGCCTCTCAGATGGCACAGAACGTTACCCAGGGTACACCACAGGAGGTTGTCTGTATGTAGACTACTAGCCTCTCTTATGGCACAGAACGTTACCCAGGGTACAACACAGGAGGTTGTCTGTATGTAGACTATTAGCCTCTCTGGTGGCACAGAACGTTACCCAGGGTACACCACAGGAGGATGACTGTATGTAGACTATTAGCTTCTCTGATGGCACAGAACGTTACCCAGGGTACACCACAGGAGGAGGTATACACGTCATATCCCCAATCAATACATATATACATATACATACGACACCTTAGCTTTGTTAGTAGCGTGTCTGCTTGCTGAGTTAAGTGACCTGGCTTCAATTCCCGTTATGGCCGAAAAATGTGTCATTGGTGAAATGTAGGTTTATCCTGTCACATAGCTAAATTAACGGCCAGGGAGTGAATGTGTGTGTCCTGTCCTAGTCTTAAGTTATATATTATAAGGCTTATGAAGCTATGACAGGCCTAGGCAGCAGGTAGTGGAAATACATGGTTTGAATAAAAAATTGACCGAGATTATAGGCTGGAAACATTAATGGATGTAAAATTATTATTATTATTATTATTATTATTATTATTATTATTATTAGCACCGCGTCTTACTACCCGTTCAGGTTATACGCATTTACGCTAATGTGTAATGATAGGGTAATTGTGAGATGAAATGGAGGACCTACAGTTTAATGTGGAATCCAAGCCACGGTGGAGGCCTGGCATTCCCCACATTCACAAGTTGTGATTAATACACGTCTTGTCAGAAGTAAAGTAAGGGTTTGGTAATCAGATACATCTGTGCCGGGACCTAGGATTGAACCCAGACCCTAGCACAGAAGTCCGACACCTTACCTCTAGACCACCAGGTCACCTGATTTAAAATAACATTTACATATAAGTATATGCATAAATATATTATATACGTGAATATATGTGTATACATATATTCATACATGTATATTTAGGGTCTAGGTACCCCTTCCCCCAAACCGGCCCCCTCACAAACAAATTTTTTGTAGAAAGCCCGTTCTGTTATGCCTTATTTTGTACCAAAATATTACTATACTTTAAGGCATCGCTAACTGCAGGGGACATGTTTATGAAAAACGTCGCGTTGATGGAAAAAAACAGGGCTATCGATTGTTGTAGTCAGTAAATCCTCAGGGAAGAGATAATGACCAGAGAGACAAGAAGTTTATGCAAAGGACACTACACTGGAATGGACCATGACCCGCTTAATGATCTGTAGCAGGAAGACGACACGCTCCTATCCGACATCCCGACGTCACGGAAAATACGTAGTGGAATGAGGGAAAAAGAAGCAGCTACGATTGAGCAGAAGATTAATACAAACTTTTTAAGTGATGTTTCCATTTTTAGTAGACTGTACATTGATTTAAAGTGGGTTTATTTTATTATCTTAGTGCGAAAATATAATGATGTGTTAAAAGACCCAGTCACGTTAAGTGAGTACAAGCTAGAATTGAATGTGCTTCAATCTCCTCAGTGAGTGTAAGAATGTGCTATATCCCTCAGACAGACAATAATATATGTATCATGTCACGTCGGAACAGCAGACAGTAATATGTGTATCGTGTCACGTCGGAACAGCAGACAATATTATATGTATCGTGTCACGTCGGAACAGCAGACAATATTATATGTATCGTGTCACGTCGGAACAGCAGACAGTAATATATGTATCGTGTCACGTCGGAACAGCAAATAATAATATATGTATTGTGCCACGTTGGAACAGCAGACAGTAATATATGTATCGTGTCACGTCATAACAGCAGACAATAATATGTGTATCGTGTCACGTAGGAACAGCAGACAGTAATATGTGTATAGTGTCACGTAGGGACAGTAGACAATAATATATGTATCGTGTCACGTAGGGACAGCAAACAATAATATATGTATTGTGCCACGTCGGAACAGCAGACAGTAATATATGTATCGTGTCACGTTGGAACAGCAGACAGTAATATATGTATCATGTCACGTCATAACAGCAGACAATAATATATGTATTGTGTCACGTCATAACAGCAGACAATAATATATGTATTGTGCCACGTCGGAACAGCAAATAATAATATGTGTATTGTGCCACGTTGGAACAGCAGACAGTAATATATGTATCGTATCACGTCATAACAGCAGACAGTAATATATGTATCGTGTCACGTCATAACAGCAGACAATAATATGTGTATCGTGTCACGTAGGAACAGCAGACAGTAATATGTGTATCGTGTCACGTAGGGACAGTAGACAATAATATATGTATCGTGTCACGTCATAACAGCAGACAATAATATGTGTATCGTGTCACGTAGGGACAGCAGACAATAATATGTGTATCGTGTCACGTCATAACAGCAGACAGTAATATATGTATCATGTCACGTCATAACAGCAGACAATAATATATGTCATATTCTGTCATATTCTGTCATAATATATGTATTGTGTCACGTCATAACAGCAGACAATAATATATGTATTGTGCCACGTTGGAACAGCAGACAGTAATATATGTATCATGTCACGTCATAACAGCAGACAATAATATATGTATCGTGTCACGTCGGAACAGCAGACAATAATATATGTATCGTGTCACGTCATAACAGTAGACAGTAATATATGTATCGTGTCACGTAGGGACAGCAAACAATAATATATGTATCGTGTCACGTCATAACAGCAGACAATAATATGTGTATCGTTTCACGTAGGGACAGCAAACAATAATATATGTATTGTGCCACGTTGGAACAGCAGACATTAATATATGTATCATGTCACGTCATAACAGCAGACAATAATATATGTATTGTGTCACATCATAACAGCAGACAATAATATATGTATTGTGCCACGTTGGAACAGCAGACAATAATATATGTATCGTGTCACGTCATAACAGTAGACAATAATATATGTATCGAGTCACGTAGGGACAGCAAACAATAATATATGTATTGTGCCACGTTGGAACAGCAGACAATAATATATATATCGTGTCACGTCATAACAGTAGACAGTAATATATGTATCGTGTCACGTAGGGACAGCAAACAATAATATATGTATTGTGTCACGTCGGAACAGCAGACAATAATATATGTATCGTGTCACGTCATAACAGTAGACAGTAATATATGTATCGTGTCACGTAGGGACAGCAAACAATAATATATGTATTGTGCCACGTTGGAACAGCAGACAATAATATATGTATCGTGTCACGTCATAACAGCAGACAATAATATGTGTATCGTGTCACGTAGGGACAGCAAACAATAATATATGTATTGTGCCACGTTGGAACAGCAGAAAGTAATATATGTATCATGTCACGTCATAACAGCAGACAATAATATATGTATTGTGTCACGTCATAACAGCAGACAATAATATATGTATTGTGCCACGTTGGAACAGCAGACAATAATATATGTATCGTGTCACGTCATAACAGTAGACAATAATATATGTATCGTGTCACGTAATAACAGTAGACAGTAATATATGTATCGTGTCACGTAGGGACAGCAAACAATAATATATGTATTGTGCCACGTTGGAACAGCAGACAATAATATATGTATCGTGTCACGTCATAACAGCAGACAATAATATGTGTATCGTGTCACGTAGGGACAGCAAACAATAATATATGTATTGTGCCACGTTGGAACAGCAGACCATAATATATGTATTGTGCCACGTTGGAACAGCAGACAATAATATATGTATCGTGTCACGTCATAACAGTAGACAATAATATATGTATCGTGTCACGTAGGGACAGCAAACAATAATATATGTATTGTGCCACGTTGGAACAGCAGACAATAATATATGTATTGTGCCACGTAGGGACAGCAAACAATAATATATGTATCGTGTCACGTCATAACAGTAGACAGTAATATATGTATCGTGTCACGTAGGGACAGCAAACAATAATATATGTATTGTGTCACGTCGGAACAGCAGACAATAATATATGTATCGTGTCACGTCATAACAGTAGACAGTAATATATGTATCGTGTCACGTAGGGACAACAAACAATAATATATGTATTGTGCCACGTTGGAACAGCAGACAATAATATATGTATCGTGTCACGTCATAACAGCAGACAATAATATGTGTATCGTGTCACGTAGGGACAGCAAACAATAATATATGTATTGTGCCACGTTGGAACAGCAGACAGTAATATATGTATCATGTCACGTCATAACAGCAGACAATAATATATGTATTGTGTCACGTCATAACAGCAGACAATAATATATGTATTGTGCCACGTTGGAACAGCAGACAATAATATATGTATCGTGTCACGTCATAACAGTAGACAATAATATATGTATCGTGTCACGTCGGAACAGCAGACAATAATATATGTATCGTGTCACGTAATAACAGTAGACAGTAATATATGTATCGTGTCACGTAGGGACAGTCAACAATAATATATGTATTGTGCCACGTTGGAACAGCATACAATAATATATGTATCGTGTCACGTCATAACAGCAGACAATAATATGTGTATCGTGTCACGTAGGGACAGCAAACAATAATATATGTATTGTGCCACGTTGGAACAGCAGACAGTAATATATGTATCATGTCACGTCATAACAGCAGACAATAATATATGTATTGTGCCACGTTGGAACAGCAGACAATAATATATGTATCGTGTCACGTCATAACAGTAGACAATAATATATGTATCATGTCACGTCGGAACAGCAGACAGTAATATGTGTATCGTGTCACGTAGGGACAGTAGACAATAATATGTGTATCATGTCACGTCATAACGGCAGACAATAATATATGTATCATGTCACGTCATAACAGCAGACAATAATATATGTATCGTGTCACGTAGGGACAGCAAACAATAATATATGTATTGTGCCACGTTGGAACAGTAGACAATAATATATGTATCGTGTCACGTCATAACAGTAGACAATAATATATGTATCATGTCACGTCGGAACAGCAGACAGTAATATGTGTATCGTGTCACGTAGGGACAGTAGACAATAATATATGTATCATGTCACGTCATAACAGCAGACAATAATATATGTATCGTGTCACGTAGGGACAGCAAACAATAATATATGTATTGTGCCACGTTGGAACAGCAGACAATAATATATGTATCGTGTCACGTCATAACAGTAGGCAATAATATATGTATCATGTCACGTCGGAACAGCAGACAGTAATATGTGTATCGTGTCACGTAGGGACAGTAGACAATAATATATGTATCGTGTCACGTCATAACAGCAGACAATAATATATGTATCGTGTCACGTCGAAACAGCAGACAGTAATATGTGTATCGTGTCACGTAGGGACAGTAGACAATAATATATGTATCGTGTCACGTCATAACAGCAGACAATAATATATGTATCATGTCACGTCATAACAGCAGACAATAATATATGTATCATGTCACGTCGGAACAGCAGACAGTAATATGTGTATCGTGTCACGTAGGGACAGTAAACAATAATATATGTATCATGTCACGTCATAACAGCAGACAATAATATATGTATCTTGTCACGTCATAACAGCAGACAATAATATGTGTATCGTGTCACGTTGGAACAGCAAACAATAATATATGTATCGTGTCACGTAGGGACAGCAAACAATAATATATGTATTGTGCCACGTTGGAACAGTAGACAATAATATATGTATCGTGTCACGTCATAACAGCAGACAATAATATATGTATCGTGTCACGTCGGGACAGCAGACAGTAAGAAGTCACCAGAATTACGTCACTAATGACCTCGTTCGAGAACCTGCGGTGTCTCGCTACGAGCTCTGATATGTTGTTGGAAGGGAAGAGCAGGCTATAACTCCACTTGGGATGGCCTCATTATATCCCCCCCCCCCCTTCCTCCATCTTCCTCCTAGGGACGTTTCTCAGTTCGCTTATAACCAGATGATGAAACAGCTGAAAGAATATAAGGACCATCAAAAGCTTGGATCATTCTAGAAAAAATAAATGGTACGCCCAGCACAGCACATACTTTCTCGATCCCTTACAAAAAAAATGGAGACATTTACTTAAAACAAGATATGTGAAGTGATATAAAAAACATAGTTTCAGAAACATAATCGAAAAAATAACATCATGTTTCATCAAAGAGCATAACCGGCCCCGTGGTGTAATGGTCAGTACAACTGGCTACTAGTCTAGGAGTCCCAGGTTCGATTCCCGGCTTGTAATTTGGGTATTTTACTCGAAAGGGGAACCACCCCAACAGTCACCAAGGTTTGGTTAATTAATTAGGCTTAAGTTAGGTTTATTCATTTCCACTGGTTCTACAACCTCATACTAACTCTCATACTCACTCTCACCCACTATCCCTCTCATATTCACTATCACCATCACCTCATCTCATCAGGACATGGAAAGACCCTCCACGGTAAGGCTGTACGATAAGTACATTCGGGCGTCGACTCACCATTTTCCAGACCACCATTTAAAATATATTTGTTTATAGCTTGGGAACTATTGATTTTATAAAAATATATTTTAAATAAAAGTTCTTTATTTTCAATATTACTACAACTTTGTAAAGATAGGTTATTTTGTATTTCAAATATTTGCAGAAATTTTATCAAAATTGGAAATATCCACTTAAATAATCTCCGTGGAAAAATAAAATGCTTTATTTTGTCTATAATATTAAACAGTACCTAAATACGAACTTTAATAAAACTCATTAAAGCAGATTATGAGTACATCACTTTTATCTCTTCTAGCCCTTGATTAAACTACTCTTAATTTTAGGGATGGGTATCTAATCCCAAAATATCCTCCGAGGAAACTTATAAAAACCCCAGATGGCAAGTTTTAGTCTGGTTGGTGAAATGGTTTAGCCTCTAGGCCTAGTAACAGACAGACAGACAGATGCATCGTGAAGAAGACTTTTTCTGTTTCAAGGAGTCATGAAGCGTCGACATGCATCAAAATCTGGAGTTATAGTTTTTTGACGATCACAATACTTCTCTCTCCGAGGGGTCACTGGAAAGTAATAAATTTAATGACACAATCATGAGTACTTCCTCACATTTTCTATCTTTAACTAGTAAAACGGCATCTAAAATTGGTTTACCAATAAATCACCTTAAAATAATATTTTCTTCAGAAAAAATTCATTTACTCGATAATATTATGAACTACTTGTCAGATACAAAATTTCAACAAAACTTAAAAGCCGTTTCCAAAATATTTTAGGTTTTCATAAGTTTTTTTAACACTGAGTCTTACTACCCGTTTGGGTTGTACACTTATATACTAATTGCGCTAATGGGTTAAGCATTAGGAAGGTTATATTTAGAGGAAGTATACCCACATTTGCGTGAAAGGAGAGATGAAAACCATCTTGTAAAACCACCCTCAGTACACCCGACCGAGATCGAACCCCAACCTCCCCGTCATCGGAAATCTAGTCTCCTGCGAGAGTAGCGCGTTAGACCACCTGGTCACCGAAATGGGTTTTCCAAAAGTTAGTAATTTAGTAAAATACACTTTCTCTGCAAAACAAGTATAAGAGGTTTTTAGGTATTTAACGAGCGATATCTAAACCGACTAATTATATCAGCGCAAGACTTACAAACTAACTTAAATCTAGAACAGACACAACACCCAGCCTTCATAGCTGTGAAAGGGGAAACCCACATTTCACCAACGATACATTTTTCAGCCATTCCAGAAATAGAATCCGGGACCTTAGCTCACGCTACAAACTGAGGTAAGGTGTCAGATGAGGAATAATTGATATAAAGGAAATGTATCTGCAATTGCCTATAAGGATAGTGGGAAACCATTTAAGAAAAAAAAGCCCAATATACCCGACCAGGATTCGAAATCCGATATCTCCATTATAGACAATACAATAAATTAAGAGTGTGGGTAGATACTTAAAATTTCAATAAACATGATTTTCTTGTATAAAAAACGGACGTACTAAAGAAGGTCACCAACAATGTTTATTTTAGAACAAATGTTTTCTAATCTAGAGAAAACAAATTGAATTATTTCCAACGAACAATCATATGTAAGAAATAATTAAAATTCACTTGAAAATACCCTCAAACACTTCAACCCTAGTATGAGGAGTTGAAGTTGCAGCCGGACAATACGACGAATGAGATCTAACCCTGGTCCCTCAGAGTCCTAATCAATCACCTCCCCTCAGGGACGAATTTCATCAAAGCCATATTTAGAAAGTGAATGTTGGTTTCTCCCCGGGCGATTGGACAGGAGGGGGCGACCTAGTCGCGGTGGATTGTGGGCTGGTGTCCCGGTGATGCAAGGACCTTCAACCTGAGCCCTTGAAACTAACCTTCAGATGCTCCTCAAGGCTGGGGAGGGAAGATGTTAGACCGCTTTCACTTTCTGTTCTACTGATAGCGCCCGACTGGACCCGCAATAACGCACGCCTCTTGAACACATCATCGTCAAAGGGCCAATGTACTCATCCTAGTCATAGCGATGAACTTTTTACATACAGTCAATTCAAGTCGGAAATATTCCGCAATGGTGGCTTGCGACCTACTGATTTGGAGAGGTGGCACCAAGAGCCTATTAATAATATATAATAATAATAATAATAACTGCATGTCGGGGATACATCAATATGTAGCCCAGTAGTGAGTCGAAAGATTAGTCAGTACTAATGTACCATTGCTCAGGGGACGCCCGAATGTACTAATCGTACATCCTTTCCGTGGAGGCTCTTTCCATGTCTCGATGAGTTGAGGGGATGTTGATAGTGCACATGACGCGGTAGATAGATAAAATTAAGATCTTAACCTAAATTAAACCTAACTAACTAAACCCTGGTAACTATGGGAATTATTCTCCTTTCGAGAAAAAATCCCCTTATACCAGCCGGGAATTGAACCCGAGACGTCTAGTTCAGCAGACAGGGGCTCTGATCAGTGACCACTATGCCACGAGGCAGTTTTTTTTAGAGCCTATTACATATAAGTTACACCCCAATAGTTAAAACTGTCCATTTCACGAATTGGGAAAATTTTCTTCCTTTTTTTTTGTGTGTGAACTGGCTTATTTTATTGATCATTTCACGAACTAGGTAAAAAATTACATGAACACTTGCCCATTTCATGAACTGGAAATTATTGCCCTATCTACTTACAAGCTTAACTGAAATTCTGTTTTAGATATTATATTAAACTAGCCCAACCTAACTTAACCCAACCTATTTCTAAACGATATAAGGTTCTAACCAGGTATAGGCCACGTATAACATAAGCAATTGATAATAACTTACTTTGATACACTGCAGTTTGCATATAGTGTCAGGGGCTATTGTAAAATTTGCTAATATTTCGCGAATCGCCGTGAGATACTTTTTGATACTGTTTCTCTTACTTTAATGAACTGCAGCTTGCATATAGCGTCAGGGGGTATTGCAAAAAATTTGCAAATATTTCGCGAATCGCCGTGAGATACTTTTCGATACTGTTTCTCTTACTTGGCTGCACTGCAGCTTGCATATAGCGTCAGGGGGTATTGTCAAAGCCGCGAATATTTCGCGAATCGCCGTGAGGTATTTTTCTATACTATTTTTCTTACTTGGATGCACTGCAGATTTCATAGAGTGACATTGATTATTTAAATAAGTTGCAAATACTCTGTGGGTTGGGTTTTGATAGTGAGGTATTTAAAAAAAATACAAACATTTATTTTTGTGGTCAGCAATAATTATCATATTTTAATTCATTGTTATTCTTATTTACAAAAATATGATATTATCTATCAAAAGTGACAGTTGTAGATAACATGACTTGATCTATCGGCGGGGGTTGAATCCAATGATCATATTCATAGGGAGGGGGAAGAAGATTTTGGTAGTTTAATACTCCCTCTTGAAATTACTAATCAAATTTTCTAGTTATGATATATATGATAATTTATGACTAAATAGGACTAAAATTAAATAATCTTCATTCATATTTCTTCTATATTCTATATTAATAAAATTATGTCGACCTCGGTGGTATTGGGGTCAAGTGCTTTCATTATGACCCATGTGCATGGGTTTAAACCAAGCCGGAGTTGGTGGATTTTTCTTGAGAGATAAAAATCCGTAGCACAACTTCCTTCGGAAGGGAAGTAAAGCCGTCCGTCCCATGTCGATTGTGGCGTGTAAAAGAACCCTGGAAGGTGTGAGAAAATACTTTTCCGGCAAAATTGGTAGACCCTTTTACTCTCGCTCATAGAAATTCTTTTGCGTTGATATAATCATTCGCTTCATAAAGTGCACGTTAAAATACCTCAAAAAAATAAAATAAAGAATTTGTTTGTGTGTCATGAGCGTTGCACGCTATCTATCGCACGCAGAGGGCTTGAATTTGAAAAATTAATAGCTCCTGTGCAAGAACATGGGCACATAGAAGCCGGAATGTTTTAAATATGAATTGAATTATTTAAAATTAATTCATTTTATTTCTTCTTAACTGGGTCGGAAATAAATAAAATTAAAGATTTTTTTTTTCTGTATGTTTGAATCAAAAGTGTTGCCAGGGGTCACGACGGGTATTTCTGCTCATCACTAATATTATATCGAGTATTATTAGGGAAGGAAAATCTCCCAACAATGAATTTTGTATGTCCGTGAATTTGTAATGCCAACAACAGCTTTATTATTGTTTCAACAAAAATAAATATACTTACCTAACTATTTATTTTTAGAGCTTTATAACTTTATTTTCATGTCTATATGTTCAAGAAACACATAAGAGTCGAACGAGCTCGGGCCAATCTCGAACTATCGAGAAATAGATTTACACTAAAATGACAGTATTTACACGATTGTTTGTGAAGAAAGTATTTATAGACCTTTTTAAATTACATAATACAAGCATATTTTTATATATATAAAAACATGTGTGTCCGGAACGGGATCAAGTTTACCTTTCATGGTGCAGCTTAAGATAGGGCCATAGTGTAATCAGTCAAGGTAAGACTTCCACCTTGCTTGGTCCTACTATGGTGTAATTTATAAGATAGGGCCGTAGTGTAAATAGTCACGGTAAGGCTTCCACCTTGCTTGGTTCTACTATGGTTTAGTTTATAAGATAGGGCCGTAGTGTAAGCAGTCACGGTAGGACTTACACATTTTAGGGTAAACAGAGTGTATATATCAATTATTTTTAAGTTTTTTATTAGGTGTTCTGTCTTACGATTGATCCATTCCTTTTGTCAATGAGCTTAGACCACCAATGCGCTCCATCCTCTACCTCCTCCTTGGGCTCTCAAAATTTTCTTCTTTCCTCCAAGTAATCCAAAATTTGAATCCTCCTTTTTTCTAAGCTCCTCTTTCCCTCACCCTTTCCTTCTATGACGTCGTACAGAAGATAGTTCCTCCTAAGGATGTGGCCGATCCAGTTTGCTTTGTACCGAATAATCACATCCAAAATGGTTATCTTCTCACCCACTCTTCTTATGACTTCATTTGTCACCCTGTCAATCCACCTGATCTTCTCAAGTCTTCCCCAGCATCACATTTCAAAGCTCTCCGAGTATTTCTTTTCCATCTTCCAAGAGTACACGTTTCTGCTCCATACAGCGCGGTGCTCCAACTGTAGCATTTCATTGTTATGATCTGAATAACTATCAGGTGGGTTGGGTTTTTACTTTCTCATACAAAGAGAAAGAATTGTAATCGTGAACATTTTCGACCTCGAGATTATAATGAAGATGTTTTATGTTCCCCTGAAACAAAAAAAAAATGTCTTTAGCAGAAAATAGTGAAAAATGTTATGATGGGTGAAAGAATTAACGAGGCTGAGGCGTTAAAAGCTATGAAAGTGTTAAAGAAAGGCAAAGCTACTGGCCTAGGTGGGATCACAAGTGAAATGCCAAAGTGTGGGGGGCATGGTATTACTGAGTTGTCGGGAGTTGTTCAATGTATGTGCTGGGATTTCAAATGTTCGTTATGACTGAAAGAATGCTGTCATTGTTCCTTTGTACAAAGGCAAAGACAGTATGAGTGAATGTAAAAATTATAGGGCAATTATTAGTTTGTTGATTATCTCAGGCAAAGTTTTATTGAGATGGTGCGTGAAAATACTACGGACAAGATTTGGGGTGTGCAATGTGGTTTCATGTCAGGTAGAGGTTGCATGGACCCGATATCGGCGTTGCAACAACTGATTGAGAAATGTATGGCAGTAAGTAAGAAAGTTTATTTTAAATTCGTTTATCTAGAGAAGGCGTATGATTGTGTGACTAGGAGTATGTTAAGGAATGTTCTATGAAAGTATGGTGTGGATGCATGGTTAGTAAATACAATTATGGAACTGAATGATGGTAGTAAAGCGTGTGGAGCTTTGAGCGAACGGTTTGACACTGAACAGGGCGTTAGACAAGGTTGTGTTATGGCTTCATGGTGTATTTTAATGTATTTATTGATAAGTGTATGAGGGATGGTTGCGAGGACGCTTGTGATGAACAGTGGGAATGTGAGAGATATATTATATGTAGATGATGCCGTATTAATGGCTGAGAATGAAAGTGTCTTGAAGAATGCAGTAAATCATTTGAATGTGGTGAAAGGCAGGATGGATCTTCGTATAAATGTCTTCAAAACTAAGATTATAGTTTTTGATAATGGCGGATCGGTAAATGATTGACAGTTTAGTATAAATGGAAAACCGTTAGAACAAGTGAATGATTTTGTGCATCTGGGTAAATTTTTTTGTAAAAATGGAAGGATGGATGGTGAAATTTACTGACGGATGGTCGCAGCTTGGAAAATAGTTGGTTGTGTGGGGACTATGAAGAATGAAGCAGTATCAAAAGAGGCACATATTGCAGTACATAGCAATGAATGCGGTTGGAATGAGATATCTAAGAAATGTATGTGAAAAACTCATACGGACACTCAGTAATGAATGAGTGCTGAAGGAGTGTGGTTTCTAAGGGAATCCAATAGGTCAATGTTACTTTGGTTCAGGCATGTTGAGAGGATGAGTGTGAATCAAGTGACGAAATTGATATATGAAAATAGAGTGTGTGGGTCAAAAGGAAGGGTTAGGTCATGTAAGAAGTGGCTAAATGTTGTAGACGAATGTGTGAAAAAGAGAAACTTTGAGAGTTTTAAGAATAAAAGAGCATGCATTACTCGGTGTATGGATGTTGTTGAAGCGAAGAATATAGAAGTGTGGAGGAAGTTAGTGAGGATGGATTAAGTACAGAGTTGTTGTTTTGTGAGCTATAGGCACAGTTTGTTGCCTATCTCGTAAGGGAACGGCGGGATGAGGTATGCATGTATGTGTAAGTTGTGCACCGAAATAATCAGATATTCAGAAATTGCACGTTAAATACCCCAAATAAATGAAATAAAATATTGGAATTGGATTTATATTTTATTTCAACTTTATGTCACTCTCTTCCACAACCACCATTATGATGTAATGAAAGTCTTGACGCCCCTCTCCCTTCCTTCTGAAAGACTATCCTGGAGCTAACAATGGTTGAACCAATACTCCCTATGTACTGGTAAGTCCGTGTATCCAAGGTTTCCGTCCAGTCAGACATCATCCTCTCAAGAGGAAAGTACATCGAAAAGTCCTTGAAACGACGTTACCTTTTATTTCTTTTTCCTCTTTTTTTTATTTCAAAGTGTTGATGTGGTTCCATCTTTCTGGTTGTGTAATTCCCGGCAGGCAGCGTGACGAGCGAGGTTTCGAGCAGTTTGGCCAACTATCGCGTAGTGAAAGTAACTAGAATTATCAACAAAAAATATCTAGGTTTTCATTAAAAACAACTGCAGTTCGATTTAAACGGGAAATATTTGTTCTTTTGACAGTATTCATACGTCAATCCATATGATATGCAGCTATAACTTTAAAATTATATTATCAATACATAATAAAATAACAATAATAATATGATGGATTAAATAGCTAAACTACTATATTTGTTAGTTAGGGTTATAGCTGCGTCTATACATGTTTAAATTGAAAAATGGCACCTTGATACGGGAAAAGAACCCAAGACCTTTGGCTTATCACGCCAATACTCTTACCACTGAGCTGTCCAGGAGTCATCCGCTACCTAGGGTCATTCTTCACTCATATTTTAAGGCAGAATCTGTGATGGACGTGCGGAAATCGTCCGCTATAAATGGGTGATCAATAAATATATTATATTGCGTACTAATCCAAAAGTCCTGGGTCCAGGTGTCGTTTTTCAATTTAAAAAATAATAAAATAATAATAATGGTAAAATGTTATCAATGTTGACCGCAAAGAAATGATATATGCCTGTATTTTAAAATAATTGTTCCTACTAGAATACTATAAGGCAGAGGTTCCCAACTTGGGGTCCACGAAGAGTCTTGTGGAGATCCGTGAAACTAATATATATTATTAAGTTATTTTTTATTTGTGTTTTCATATCATACAGGGTGGTTCGGAACAATCAGACCATCTGTGCTGAGGAAAGTTATGGACAACGTGCTGAGGTTTGTCTGACGTCCGGTGGAGCTCACCTTAGTGACATTATGTTCAAAAAGTGAAACACTAGTATGTGGTTCGCTTTTATTGAGCTAGTGAGTCCAATTAGAGTGTTAATTTTCGAGTTGCTAGTCGTCTAATTGTTTCGGAGTCAACCAATATTTTTTGTTCACAATTTACTCAAACATTTTTTTTTATTACTTTCAGACTTAAACACTTGTCTATTTTATTAATAGGAAATTGGCTATTGTGGATTCACAAGTTCATCGAAAAACAAGCGCAGAACAGAAACGTGGTCACGTGACGAGTTCTAAGCCAATCACAAGATTTCAGACTCATCGGCGCGGGCTGTTACGCTAAATTCCAAACTCATATTTTCTTCGTTCGCTCTGCCTGAGATCTTAGGTACGGGAGAAACAATCAAATGTAAAATCAGTGAGCATGCGCTGTAGCACTAGAAAACAAGCAGACAGCTTCGTTGGTTGTTACGAGAAGATTTGAAAATTGAAATAACCCGTCAATGTTAAAGCGTGTGTATCTCTGTATTGGATTGTGCCACGGACACAGCGTAGTAATTAGAAAACACCCATCGGAAGAATGATTTAGATTATTTGTTTATCCACTAGATAATAAAATACGTTGATAATAAGCTGCGTTGAAATGCATCATGGGTCAACATACAGTGTGTAAATTGCTGGGCCACTCAGGTAAATCCTGCTCTATTTTCAGCAAACGTATGAATCAATATTTACTTAGAACACTAGACATGTGCTTTTTCGTTTTTAGTTTCCCCTCATATGACGGGGGTAGGAGAGCAAGAGGGGGGTCAGGGGGCCGCGATATGTGAAAGGTTGTAAACCACTGGTCTAGAGAAAAGATAGAATATTCCGTATTCAATTATTATCAAATTGTTGATTTTTGTGTACCACGTTTTGCTACCCGTCCAAGTTACCCGCGTTTAGTTACACTAGTGGTATAGATAGGTACGAGGTTATAGAGTTTGCAGGAAATGTACCCGTATTTGCGTGAGGAAGAGATAGGGAAATATTTAAGTAAATCTTGATTTTCTTACTACTGGACATTTGAAGAACCTTTTAGAAAGTACAAACTTTTTTCTCAACTTTGGTGACATTTTTCTTATATTATTATTATTATTATTATTATTTATTATTATTATATTTAAGTTATAGGTATTGAAAATATCTATCAAAAGTGACAGTCGAATATCACATGACTTCACGTATGAATACGTGAAAGTAGATACAGTAACTATTTTTAGCTTTCATATATGTCCATTCGTAGTAAAAATCAAGGTATGCACTCGTCCGGGATTTGAACTCCTCGTCACGAATTGGACCAAATCAAACGAGCTTGACTTTTAGCCCACGTGTCCACCGTTACGGATTGGATTAATCTCAGTACGATGAGCACGTGAATGACTCGGGGGATGTTTTTACCACCCTCTGGAGATTAAACTGAGAGCTAATTCAAGTTCAGAGGATGACTGTTTTATTTTTGTTTTTTTATATTTGATGTATTTAATATGCACTTGGTGACCTAGCGGTCTAGGGGTAAGGTGTCAGACTTCTGTGCTGGGGGTTCGGGGCTCAATCCTCGGTCCCGGCACAGATTTATCTGATTACCAAACCCTTACTTCACCTCTGACAAGACGCGTATTAATCACAACTTATGAATGTGGGGAATGCCAGGCCTCCACCGTGGTTCGGATTCCACGTTAAACTGTCAGTCCCCATTTCATCTCACAATCACCTTATCATTACACATTAGCGTAAGTGCGTATAACCCGAACGGTTAGTAAGACGCGGATAATAATAATATAATAATAATAATAATAATAATAATCACTTTCTGAACATACAGAGTATATCAGCACACGAGAATTTCTATGAGCGAGATCGAAAGGGCCTACTAATTTTTCTGGGAAAGGTATTTTCACATACCTTCCAGACTTCTTTTCCATACCACAATCGACATGGGACCGATAGCCTTAATTCCCCTACGAAGGAAGTTGTGCTACGGATTTTTATCGCACAATAAGTATCCGTCAACCCCGGTTAGGTTTGAACCTACGAACATTGGGTCCCGAGGCAAGCACTCACTCCCCTACACCAACTCTGACGGTGATTTCGGAGTACAAGTGCTGTCCGAGGTGCTAATAACTCCACTTTCAGTAGTGGGTGTTTTTAAAAACACGATACCATCTTTTTACATATTATCTTAGCCTGTTGCCAAATTATTTGCTACAGCTCTCATTGACGTGAGCCAAGAAACCGCCGCGCCTTGGCCAGCCTGCAATGTGCGCATGCTCAAAGCTCTCATTGGAGAGACGCCTCTCCTTTCCCTTCACCATACAGATCTGCGTCTTGGCAGGGCGAGATCACTTTTATGGGAAATAAACGTACATCTGCAATATTGTGTAGAATGTATGGTTTATTAACGACTTTACTACCTGTGACGTCATGGCAAGTCAATACGAGATTTCACACGCGTCGGTGGCCGCGTGGTCTAACGCGCTACTCACGCAGTAGACTAGGTTGCCGATGGCGGGGAGACCGAGGTTCAAATCTCGATCGGGTATACTGGGGTAGTTTTCCCTAAATGGTTTTTATCTCTCCCTACTCACAAATGTGGGGACACTTCTTCTAAATTCCACATTCCTCTTCCTTAACCATTAACTTGATTAGTACATAGGCGTACAACCTGAATAGGTAATGACAACAACAATAAAAATTATAATAATTTATTAGATGATAATGATTGTGAGTTTGGTTTTGATTTAACCATAATATATCTACATTAATTGTTAAGATTTGATGACTCGTTTTATTAATATTTTAGTTACGTAATTTTCGTTATTTAAATTAAAAATGTTTGTAAATTATTAATAGTTTTGTAACCAGGTCAAGTGCCTTAAGACAAGGCGTTTCATCTAAATTTCGCCCGATTAAATAACTATATTTAAATTAAATGAATACAAGCCTGCGTCGTTGGGCTAATGGCGTATAACCCAGCCTGGTTTGTGCTGGTGGAGATCGGGTTTAGAATCCAGGTAGAATATATCGAGGGTGTTTTTTTAAATACACAAACGAGGATATATTTCCTTCTAAATTATGTTATCTTCCTTATCCTTATACCATGCGGATAGCCCGGACACGAAGTAAGACGCGGTGGAAAATAAAAACCTTGTTAATCCATTTTTATAGGCGGAATCTTATCTGACAGCTGGAAAAGTTCCTAAATCTTCGTTCAAGTATTCAGAAGTCAAGTCATGTGTTTTTAAGATGTCACTTTTTATAGATAGTGTATCTATAAAAAAAACATTAACAGTATAAAAATGCTATCAGTTCTGCCCGCAGAAAAATAGGTTTGTATATTCTAAAAGGTTTACTCAAACGGAATACTACTAGTTATTTCTTGTTAATATTGGCAACGGAACTTTGGTTCATACGTTGGCAATCCGAACTGATTCACTTCCCTACTTACTGCCATTGGTCTAAATAAGTTTAAAAAATAATATTTATTTTAAATTTTGCTATACTTTAAAAATTATATCATATTATAACTCAGAATATTTAATTTGGTAAGATTTAAAGTATTAAACAAATAATTACATTATTGGAAACATTTAATCAAGCAGACCTCTCTCTAAAATTGCATAAGTTGAGAATGGTCAAGGCCGCAAAAATGTTATTCTGTATTTTTACTTTTTTTTTAGTTCACTTTCGATTGCACCACGAACCGCTATCTCCATCCTTTTTTAACTTTTGTCCCCTCATCCTTACACGGGCACAAACGCGCATGAACTAGTATCGATTATAACGCGAAATTTCATTCATGCGCTTTTATAGTTGTTTGAAAAGCAAAATTATTAATTTAGATCATTATAAATCAAGATAAAAGTAGTTTCCTGTCAGAGTATCTAAGTTACCTAATATAAAATAATATTAATCTGTCCTACGCATTTTAAAAGAGGAATAGAAGGCTAACAGCCAATGAGAAGAACGACATTGTGTTCGTCTTTTGAACAGACCAACCAGCGCGCGCCGCCAATGTCGTTCTATTGCATCGTCAAGGGCTCGAGAGTTCAATGGCCTCTCGTGAGGCATTCGGTAGTGGTTTCTCACTACAGCCACGTGCAGACGTCTAAACTCGTAGTGGGTCAATGCCCAGTGAAGTTGTATACTTTTTACTTTGCTGTCTGCAACAAAGAACGTTTGGGTGATTGTTGTCAAATATGAATTTTAAAAAAAGTTGTTTGAATTGAGGCATAATATCTGTGGTCGAGTATTTAAAATAAATTAAAAGCGATTTGTTTGGAGAAACAGATTAAAAAACTAATCAAAATAACTAACAACTAATCAAATATACAACCAATACAATAATAATTGTGATTTCGTTCTCATTTATTATAAATGTTGTATTTGAAATAGTGATAAAATAGCTGAATAGTTACAAGTTTATAAAAGCCATTATAAATTAGTTAATCAGAAAAAAGAGCTCTCAATTATTAGCTCTATTTTAAATTGAGAAAGCATAATAAAAACTAGGTGGGACATTTTTTGAAAGTGCCCCCAAATATTATAAAAGCTGTAACTGTGTGTGCGGAAAGATGTCTGCCGAATCTAATAATTTGTGGGGGGGAAGGGGACAAGCATAACACGTGAAAACTTCAGAAAATAACATGGCAACAGTCCAAACAAGACCCAGGAGATAGTATTATTATTATTATTAGAACCGCGTCTTACTACCCGTTCGGGTTATACGCACTTACGCTAATGTGTAATGGTAGGGTGATTGTGAGATGAAATGAAGGACCTACAGTTTAACGTGGAATCCGAACCACGGTGGCGACCTGGCATTCCACACATTCACAAGATGTCTTGTCAGAGGTGTAGGAAGGGTTTGGCAATTCAGATAAATCTGTGCCGGGACCGAGGATCGAACCCCGGCCGCCAGCATAGAAGTCTGACACCTTACCCCTAGACCACCAGGTCACCAGGAGATAGTAACCCACTTCTTGGCTTAGTCGGTAGTGTGTCTGGCTACTGAGTTAAATGTCTGGGGTTCGATTCCTAGCATGGTCGAAAAAATTATCTTAGTTTTAAATATGGGTGTTCCCCTTTTCACAGTGATAAATTAACGACAGGGGTCTGAGTGTTGTGTCTGTAATAGGTTTACGTTAGTTAATGAGTTGTGTGCTGAAATAATCAGCCGGTTTAGAAAGTGCACGTTAAATACCTTAATTTTAAAAATAAATACAATATTATATTAGTAAATGATGTGTAGTTTAGTGGGGGACTGGTTGATTTGTCTGTTCAAAAGTTGATAGAAACACTAATTTCCTTACTATTTTTTGTAGAAGCGACGTCTATGGTACGATTAAAATATTATAACTTACATTTTATCTTTGTAGAAAAAAACATTACAATAATTATATTAGTTTCATAATAATACATTTTTTACATACATTACTGTTACCGGCCAGTGGGTCAGTTTTTTTATTCAAGCCATAATAAATATCTTCCACTACCAGCTTGTTAGGCCTGTCGTAGCTTCATAAAAATGTCTTTATAATCTAACTTAAGACTAGGACAGGCACAACATCCAGTCCCGAGCCTTTAATTTATCAATGTGAAAGGGTAAAACCACATTTCACCAATGATACATTTTTCAGCCATGCCGGGGAATTGAATCCGGGACCCATAGCTCAGTAAATAGACACGCTACCGACTGAGCTAAGGTGTCGGATTTATAATTGTATTAATAATAATTTGTAAAACCTGAATGAATCGACGTCATACCGGCTTCGGTGGCCGCATGGTCTAAGGCGCTACTCTAGCAGTAGACTGGACTGTCGAATGCGAGGAGATGGGAGTTTGAATCTCGCTCGGGTGTACTGAGGGTGGATTTTCTTTAAATGGATGTCTACTCTCCCTGCACGCAAATTTGGTTACAATTCCTCTAAATATATCCCCCCTAATCCATAAAATCATTGGCGTAATTAGTATATAAGCGTATAAACCTAATGGGTAGGTAGTAAGACATGGTGCTAAGAAAATTAAAAAAACTGTCCTATTGTTTAAAAATTAAAGTTGTTTATTATATCGAAGAACGGAATGAGCATGAATGCCCATAGACACAATATTTACTTCTTTTTTTAAATTCTTATGAAAACATTTTTGTAGATTTAGGATTTGGTTCCAATTTGCTAATAACTTTGAATCATCAATATCCGAGTTTACAGATAAAAATGATAAAACGTAGATTACCTCCCATTCCCCCTTTAACAGCTTTCTTTACATTCTGTTCTGTTTAATAAACCATTAAAAATATTATATTTTTCTTTAAATATGTTTGGCTACAATTTTATTTTATTTTTTGTTAATTTTTCAGATTTTTTGTTGTTGCTAAAATTGGCTCTTGAAACTCAGCGTAGTATTCAAATGCTCTAAAATTCTCTCCCACAAGGTTAAACTCCTGAAATTTTCTGTTGAAGGGTGGGGTGCCACACCCCCGGCAGTTGGGACTCCAATCCACCCCCATTTGGAAAAACCCACATGGGCTCCTTTGGGGATGAGTGATTGATTTCCGTAGATGAGCTTGGAATAGAGAACTTAGTATCAGTAGTTCGGGTGTTGGGTTCAGAGAGTAGTTTTCATAAATTAGGGTAGAATGAGGGGCTAACTCTTTCCAGTGGTGTGGTTTGTTGACGTCACGCAAATCTTGCTCTTACGTGTTTCTGCTTTTGCATCGTATATATTTTCCCAGTCCATCGATGTTAGTCGATATAGAAAAGACACGTTAAACACCCTACATTAGAATTTAAAAAGAAATGCTCCAAAGCAAGCGGCGGGTCGCGCGCGCACATAAGCCTGCAGACTGGTCTAATCAGGTTCGACTTGCACCAGCAGACTCGACAGCGAAGATAGGGGCGGGAGGGGTGGCGACCAATTACTTTGTAAACCATTAAAACAGGTTTTTAAACTAGTTTGCCAAGCCTCGGCCGTATGGTCTCTCATGTCCCATTTATATATTATTTCCGTACTTAATTCACTAGAGAAACTTGTGACTGAATAATGATGGCAACTATCACGAAATAGAGACAAAGCAACTAAGTTCCATTTTCATAGAGCCTCGTTACACCGTATTCTCATCTTGAGTCAATTCTATTTATTCCACCTCATGAATAATAAACTTTACTAGATCCACTATATATCCATACGTCAACCCATGATATCACCGCTGTCACTTTTAATAGATTGATCTTACCAATAACTATGAAATAGCAACAATAATATAGTAAAATGTTATCAAAGTTGATCATAAAACAAAGTATTCTTTAAATTGCAAAATGACACCTGGACACGGGAATCAAACCCGAAACCTTAAGTTTACTCACCAATTCTCGTATCACTGAGCTATCCAGGAGTTGCCCCCTGATAAGGTCCACCCTCCACTCATATTATAAGACAAAGTCTGTGATGGACGTGTGTAAATTGTCAGCAACATAATATCATGTGTGATCAATTAAGATCACGAGCTATCAGATAAAGCAGCCATCTTTGACTCAGGAGGGCTTTATTCTTTATGACAACTGTAGCTACTAATAAATAATAAAACACTGTGTTATATTGTTTCCTATGAAATTTGCACTAAATAAAACATTGGATGCACATTTACACGAACGTTGGTTTAATCCTTAGTCTTGTGAACAACAAAAATTAAACTTATTTTAAGAAAATGGCTTTGCGTACAGTTTATATGAACTAAAATGTTAATTGAACACTGTTTTTAAACAATCCGGTATACATTTTTGAATATAATAGAATACATTTTAATGTTTCCCCGCCACGTCTTACTATCCGTCCATGTTATACACATACATGAGCTACGCTAGTATGCTAGAAATGAGGAAGGTAGAATTTTAAAGGAAATGTACCCACATTTACACGAAAGAAGAGAGAACGAAACAATTTTAAGAAAACACCCTGAATACATCCGACGGGGATTAATCGGCAGTCCAGTTTACTGCGAGAGTAACGCCTCAAGCCATTCGACCATGATAGTATAAAATCTCAACTCTTGATATCTCTCCCTCCACCCCTCCTGTAAGCCCTAAGGGTATCTATCCCCCAACAGGAAGCAGCTTCTTTTCAAGAATGGGATAAGTAACCTACGCCTGAATATACTACCCCCCTGCCCCCCAGCCCCTCTTCAAAACACTTTGCGCAATTACACGGTCCGTGGTTCGTCGAACCAGGGAACTGGAGAGCAGTTCGCGATGGATCGCCTTCTGGCCGACAAAGGGTGAAAACACGGCGCGGGATTCGTTCAGATTTGTGACACATTCGGTTCGTTGAAAACATGTGGAACCTTTGGTCTTGTCATCAGTACTGAATCACAATCATGGGTTCCATTATTTTTCTTCTTTAATTTGGTGTAGCAAATATCGTTTACAGTCGAGCCCATGTATCATGCCCACATTTCTATATTTATGGCCCTCATGTTTCGGGTTCCATAACACCTCTTATAATTGAAGCTCTTTGATAAATTACAAGGTTTTATCTGCGGGCCACGCACTTTATATATACAGGATGTATTTTAATTGGTGTCAAATATTCTAGGGGCGTATTCGTATCCACCAGATATTAAAGAAAAGTTAATATAAACGTGAGTCTAGAAACGCTTAGTTTTCCTCAAATATTGGTTGGTCATGGGCGATTCGTTGAGGGGCATTCTCGATCATCAAATTTGAACCCAGTGGAATTTTATCCCCGAGGACATTTAAAGTCCATTGTTTACTCAACTCCTGTGCCTGATGTTAAAGTTTTAAGAGAGTTTATCGTAAATGGATATGAGCCAATACCTAACACTTCATGTGTGCTTGGTGACCTGGTGGTCTAGGGGTAAAGTGTCAGACTTCTATGCTGGCGGCCGGGGTTCAATCCTCGATCCCGGCACAGATTTCTCTGATTTCCAAACCCTTCCTTCACCTCTGACAAGTTATCTTGTGAATGTGGGGAATGCAAGGCCTCCACCGTGGTTCGGATTCTACGTTAAACTGTAGGTCCTTCATTACATCTCATAATAACCCTACCATTACACATTAGCGTAAGAGCGTATAACCGAAACGGGTAGTAAGACGGGTGTCTAATAATAATTCATGTGTGCTCAACAGAGAACGGAACGCAGACTCAGAGGATGCATTGAGGCAGGAGGACACTTTTTTTTAAACAATTTTTGTTACAAAATGTTTTGTCTTATGTTTGCGTTTGTTTCTGTTTAACTTTGTTTTGTCTAGTTGCAGTTGCATTACTTCTTCTCCTTTTGGATCGCTTATTAATTTAACAATAAAATTCCTCTTAGCTCAGAAACAAAGTGTATTTGGCACAATTTAAAATAAATCCTGTATGTTCAAAACCAACCTTTTCAGGACAATTACAAAGCAAAACTGCCTTAAACAGCGACCTGCACCGCACGCGTGCCGCTATAAGGCGAGCCTGCACGAACCTACACGAGCCTGCACGAACTTACACGAACCTGCATGAACCTACACGAACCTGCACGAGCTTGCATGAACCTGCAGGAACTTGCATGAAACAACGTGGTCAGCTCCTTTGATCCGTGCAATTTTACCGACAGCCGGTGGAACCTGGGAATCACGCACCGCGAGCCATAGCGAGCCGCCTGTCTCAAATGGGCTATGGTTCGTGGTTCATCGAGGTGTTCGAATGGTCAGAGTAACTGGCTACAGATCCAGAGGTCTCAAGTTAGATCCTCAGCCATTACAAATGTATTTGTGAAGCAGATGGTCTGGAAAGAGGTCAAACTCAGCCTCGTGAAGACAAATGAGGAGATACTTGAATAAAAGAAGTAGCGGCTCCGGTCTAGAAAACTGAGATTAACGAATGGTTGTTTCGTTGTGCTGACACCTTCTATCCGCAGAAGTTGGCATTATCTTCGTCAACAAACGGTGTCCACTCGGTTGGCGTGGATTGATTGCGGGCTGACGTCACGGAGTTTAAAATAAATTTAATATGTACTTAGTAAACAAACAACCCTATTCGGTGGTCGGATGGTTTAAGGCGTCACTATCGAGATATATTGAACTGTTGATGACGAGGAGATCGAGGTTTGGACTCCGGTCGGGTGTACTGAGAGCTTTTTCTCAAATAATTGTACATGCTCCAACCACTCAATATTATAACAAATATAAGAGACGTAACCAAAGATAATTTTGGATTCTTTCATACATCGAAAAGAATACAAATTGCAGACTATTCGTCGCGGCAAGGTAACTGCAACAAACTAGTGCCGAATCTATTAAAGCTGTAATAGCGTTGTCAACAATGTCTAAAGAAAGTTACCTTGAACTTGAACCAATCATTATTCCTCCCATTCAAATAGAAATACTATAATCTAGAATGCGTGAATGCTGAGGAAAGTATATACTAACAAATCAGAAGTAGGTATGGGCGGCTGGTGAGGGGGGCTCTGGGACGCCGCCCTCCCTGCAAACTAAAGCAAATAAAGAAACTTAACACATTTTGAAATTCATACAAAATTTCTCATTTTTTTCATTAAATGCATGTGTCACAGAGGGTTTGGCATGACAATCTGACGTCAATGTTCTTATCTTAGCACTCGCCTAGCACGTTATTTAAGCTGAGTTCAAGTGAGATCCCGTAATACACATTGCAGTCAGTCGTTTATTTGTACAGTATAAAGTGCAACGCTACCGGTTTTCGCTAGTTTTCTATTACTTGATTGGAAATAAAAGTTTCCGATATTATAAAACTGAATTTTGGTTCTTTAACATTAGAAGAAAAGTTTGAAATTAAAAAATTTCAAGGTCACTCACTGCCTGATTTGAAATTAAGTCAGGTATGAAAAACGTTCAAATAAAAAGGATAATTTACGCGCCGTTTTGATAAGAACTATTTGATAAAAAAAAACTGTGGATATGGGGATGTAAAGAACGCAACTCTTTATTTTGTTTTGTGTGTTTGTTATTTGGTTAAGAAATACCATGAAGGAAGACAGATTAAATGCTTTGGCCATGTTGTCTATAGAACAGTCAATGATTCGTGAGATACCAGACTTAATAAACTAGTACATAACAGAAAAATTCATTTCAGACTAAAACCGAAGAATATATTTTTCTTTCAAACGATAAACTTAATGATACACTGATTCTTAAAGTATATTGTATGTATAGTGTTCAAGATAGTTATGGTGATATTGGATTATAATGTCCCGCGATTGCGCGCCAATTATGAAGATATGGAATTTTATTTTTGAGATATTTGATATTTGACCCACGATACGGCGCCAATTAAGATGTTACGGATTTATAATTAGATATTGCCCTGTTATTGAGCAGTATTTATAACAATACTGGGTTTTGCGATGATGATGAGGTGAGCATGTCTTACTGCGCACTTGCTCACGGTTATGATCTGAGTATATTTGATAGTTATAATTATTAAATCAGCAAGAGTTTTGATGCTGCACACGATTTATTTAACTGACTACACCATCGATAGTGAAGATATGATATAAAATGACACAATTTTTGTTAAATTACGGATTTTTTTGTGTGATATTACACGTTCCGCGTTCAGAGTATTGTGTGCTATGTTGACTTATGTTACTGCTTATTAATATATTACCAGAACTGTCAATTACTGTCTTACTGCTTCAGGGGGTCACGCTGCTTAGTCGTAAAAACCCAGCCTAACGAACGCGATCTGGGTCCACGCACGTTCCATTTAAACGAGCACTAGACTGTCTTTGCCACCTTCCGGTACTGACAGATCTTTAAAAAATACTGTCGGGGCGGCCCCTTGGCAATGTGACCGGTATAGCTAAGATCCTTATAAGGTCATCTGTGTATGAAGAGCGAGGCTCCTCGACATGCACTAAGCGGTTGGTAGTGCGTACCCGTGTAGTGGAGACAGCTGGTCTGGGCACCTCCTCGAGGTCCCCAACTCCGGACAGTCGGTCTCAAGAATGGTGCTGAGGGGGCGGAAGCCAAGACCTGGGGTGATAAAGTTCTGGGACTTATGAGAATCAAGGTTTGTGGATACGACTGTTCGGAAGCTGAGCTCCTGACTTCCTCGTGATTGGGAGATCACTAGGAGGAGCCAACTCCTCCCTCCATCCGGTCCCAGTGGAGTTTTTTTCTCAAGTAACTCAAGGCAGGCTGGCATAGAAGAGCTGACACTGGTTTTTTCAGGTGACCGAGTACCCAGAACGGCACTCGTGGACCTCGGCCCACGTCCGGCGAAAAGGTTCCGGTCCTGATGGGTATCAGTGGTTGCACTGTTAGGGGCCTCTGAGCCCGGGGGTAGTGTATCTGGGAAGGCCTTCAGGAAATTTAGTGGATATCAATGTCTTACTAGGTGACCTGATGGTCTAGGGGTAAGGTGTCAGACTTCTGTGCTGGCGGCCGGGGTTCAATCCTTGGTCCCGGCACAGATTTATCTGATTTTCAAACCCTTCCTTCACCTCTGACAAGGCGTGTATTAATCACAACTTGTGAATGTGGGGAATGCCAGGCCTCCACCGAGGTTCGGATTCCACGTTAAACTGTAGGTCCTTCATTTCATCTCACAATCCCCTTACCATTACACATTAGCGTAAGTGCGTATAACCCGAACGGGTAGTAAGACGCGGTGCTAATAATAATAATAATAATAATGATAATAATGTCTTACTGCTTCTAATATATATTACTGGCACTGTTTTAACGAGCCACGTGATGAATCGAACTGTTTTTCTGTGTATCACCATATGGATTTATACGTACAAATTGCTTATGTATGACCTACCCCTTGCCTCTTGGACCCCTTGTCACAGTGTTAAAACTAATTAATAGAAAAATCCTGGCAACCTGATGGTGTAAAGGCTAGCTTCCTATTGGGTAGAGGGAGCCAGCACGTCACATGCATTTTTTAAATATATGAGAGGGGTCTAAAACAGTATCATTACATAGTGTTAAGAACCTATTTATATATTTTTTGTTTGTGTCTGTGTGGATTTCACTTCAACTTCGACTTCGAACCAAGTGCTTGGATATATTTTTATAACTTATAGCTTTTATTTACTTTTAATAACGCCATGCTTTTATAAATTTTAAGTGTAGTTCGTAAGTTAAATATAGGATGGTAATAGTTTGGTAGCCTATAAGGTAAGCCGTTGTTCACCTAACTAGGCAATTTTTAATAGAGCGTCCTCCCTTAATATTTACTCAGGATCCGCCACTGGAGATAAGCTATTCTTGTCACACCTAGCTTATGTTTTTCCCCCTACCTCGTGTGGGGCTATCTGGTATAATAGAACGCCAACTATTGGAATGGTTCGGGTTCTATTATATGAACTTCGATTGTCCTCAAATTAGTTCCAATAATTTGATGCTTTACTGTATTAGGTCTGTCCCAATATAATGCTATACCTATTCATATAGTAGAGTCGTTTTAAAATAAAGTTTAATAATAATTAAAGTACATAATATCAACTACAATAGTATTACAAAAATAATAATTTAAGTCTACTTAATAAAGCCTTGTAGCAATTTGTAGTATTTGTCAATATATAATCAGTTTACTGTAAAAACTTCTGTAAGCACTTATCGGAGAATTCATATCAACGCTATTGTGAGTTTTATAATTGGGTGTATTCGGCATAACTTGCTGAACTACCTCGATATTGGTACGTGGAGTTGGGGGATTGTTCTCCAAACCCTACTCCACTGGTTCAGAGGATAGGATTGATTGTGGATCCAATGAAATCAAAGATGCTGTAGAACACATAGGTTGGGTAGAGATGTCCGGAACCGTATGCATTATTTCATCGATGAAATGTATAACCTTACGCTTGCATATCTTCATTTGATGATTAGTCATTTCATCAAGCTCAAGCAACAGATTTAGTATAAACATTTTCTTTGCATTACTCTCATCACTCGAAGGAACGTTGACATATTCAATAAAGCTGTTATCGACCTCACTAATTGTACGTTTCTGTTGGCGAGCGGAGTTTTTTTCCGGACGAGATTCCGATTGCAACTGCTGGGACGAGTGCTCTAGATTTAGGGAAGGTGGTGATCGTAGTGAGGCTGTTTGAGGTTGAGAGTCTTCTTCCTCGTCTTTGTGAAGGTCAGGCACATCTTGTTCATCTTGGGATACTTGTAAATGTCCAGGTGCTGTCTTTTTACTGCCTTTACGAAGGGTAATGTGAATAGCATTGCCTCAGCCTAATAATACGGCCTTTTTTCCTTTGCTCCCGATAGTAGTGTTCGGGGTTTGATAGCCCACTCGAGATAGTATTGTGATTTCAATTAACCTCCTGCTCTCTGAGTGGCTGCTATAAATACACCCACCCCCACACCTAATTTCTCTCCTACTGCCCCCTCTTCCCCTCCCCTACAAACCCCGGACATGTTGGTTCTTGATGATTGTTAATTAATTATAGTTAATTGATTTTTGGCTAGGTTTTGGGTGTTGAAGTTTTATTCATTGATTTGTTTATTAGAACCTAGCGCTATGGCTGTCGGGGGTAGAATGAACATTGGTTTCTCAGTCACAAGGCTCTGTCCAGCACACCCTTCCCCCCTACAGCCCCTCTACCAGCCCTCCCCTACCACCCCATCGCCTACCAACCCCGGACATGTTGGTTTTATGATTAATTATTGTCAATTGATTATTGTTAATTAATTAATTGGTAGGATAGAGGTGTTGGAGTTTTTATTCATTGATTAGGGCGCTGTAGTTTATTAGAACCTCGCGCTATGGCTGACAGGCCTAGAATGAACATTGTTTCTTCCACCACCATGGACTGTCCGGCACGAACCTCGCGCTATTGCTGTCGGTGGTAGAGTGTGATAAATGGTTCCCCCTGCTTTGAGACCCCCTCCTATCGCAACCCTGGCGCCAGTATGTCGGACCAACAAGACGAGTTGAGACAAGAATAAATATTGAGGTCATTGACCCGGACAACGGGTTTCCCCTGGCGCCAGTATGTCGGCCCAACAAGATGAGTAGAGACAGAATATATATTGAGGTCATTGCCCCGGGCAACGAGGGTTTTCCTTGGTGTCAGCTTGACGGGCAGACAAGCCACGAATAGATCGTGAACTGGGTCAGTAGGTCTCAGTATGTCGGCCCGACAAGACGAGTTGAGACAAGAATAGATATTGAGGTCATTGACCCGGGCGACGGGTTTTTCCCTGGCACCAGGTTGGCGGGCAGACAAGACAAGTCGAGACAAGAATAGATCGTGACCCTGTTCTTCTTCTCGCACCATGTGACGTCAAACAAGGGAGGGAGGGGGTGGCTATAAAGAGGGGCGCCCACCTGGTTGTCTATTTATAAACGTTTGTAGAGCGGTTCAAGATGGAAAAGTTACAGCAGCTGGTAAAAATTGTCGACGCCGTGCAGACCGTAAAATTGAGTGATCTAACCGTAGATCAAAAGTATTCGGTGGATAAATTAAAAGCTGTCAATACAAAGTTCGGAAGACGCCTAATAGCCTATCTAGACGGCGAGTTTTGTGTATTTATAACCTGTCGTTTTGGTACTCTTACAGATGAAGACGTGTGTGAGTTAAATAAAGAAAAACTGGTATTTACCTGCGCCGGAGTAAAACCCGGTTCACCTACCATTGTGAACTTTGAACGCGTTTAAAAGACGGCGCAGTTAACAACGACAACATCGGGCATCGGAGCGGTTAATACAGAACGTATAGCTCTCAGATACGCTCACAGTGCTTAGAGCAGGCTATATTAATTTAATGTTTGTGGGTCGTACGATTGAGGGGTATGCCTATATGACGGGGGAGAATGTTTACAGTGTGGTGGGAGTGAGAGACAGGTAATTTACAAAATGTAGGAGCGAGGTTATATCGAGTTTTGCGACTTTACCTGTCACACCATAAGAGCGATGGAAGTACTACCCTACGAGAGAATCCAAGATACATACATGTGTGATATAACGTGCGTCGTGTATAATTTCCGCAAAGTGGATGTTGTGGCTGTGTTGCCATGCCCTCCACCACCACCCTTCCACCACCCGTCACCGTCCTTTACGACGCCACCGCCGCCCCCAGAGTCAACCGAGTACCCGCCACCAGAGTCATCTACCTACCTGGCATCAGAGTCGCCCGAGTACCCGCAACCAGAGGCGTCTACCTACCAGTCACATGCGTGCCCGCCAACGGAGGAGGTAAAGTCCGAAGAACCCGTAAATCTCGAGGATTTAACAATGTACAAAAATTATGGGGGAAACTTCCAACGAGTACATACTAGGTCTGGGCCGTTTCGGTAACGTTTTCCTTCCAAAGTAAATCTATTATTTGGATTATAAGCAATTTAAATCTAAATCACGCTGTATGATATATCTCGGAGGACAAAGTGTGATGTTTAAAAGTGAATTAATAAACTAGACGTGCTCAGGTGTTTATAGCACTCTGTGGGCGTCATCGTAGCTACCGGTGACATTTTTGAAAAAGGTGAGAGGAGGGAACGCAGTTTGTGAGTAGAGAGAGAGTGTTTATTTTGCTGCATTTCCAATTGACATTATGCAGTTTAAATGCTACGATCCTACGCAAAACTCTCCAATCTTAATCGGCACAAACATCAAACACCTCCAAATGCTGCTCACAAGGATGACTGTTGGGACGAGGTGGTATTGTGCAGTGCGTTAGACCTGAGGAATACAACCGTGTCAAGTGCTTAAACGAACTTGTGAATAACAAAAGTTATAACATTGTGCTATCGGAAGAGAACCGAATGTTATTGTGCTCGAGTTTGTCGGAAGAGTAAGATTGTCAGGTAAAAACTATGGCGACATTGTCAATATACGTTCTAGCGCCTCTCAACGTGTCCTTTTGGAGTTGGCTCCTACTCATTTTCTAGGTGGTAGCTGTATTTTATATGTATTGGTCAAAAGACTTAAATAATATTGCTGCTTGTTGTTATGAATGTTTTAAATTAAACAATTGCTGATTGTCAATAAAAAACTCCCAATAAAATTTATTTTTTTCACCCCCCTTAAATAAGTCGGTTGTAGAATCAAAGACATGGATGAGATGGCAACATTGCTGTTGTGACTTAGGTTGCTACCCAGAGAGAAAGTATTTTGTCCATAATGTTTGAGACGGTTCTTCTATGATAGTAGAGAGAGAGGGTGTAGACGTTAAAACGCAAACATAACAGTTTTTATAATATTTATTCCCACAACACTTAAACAGCAACAAGAAATTTAATGTCTGCAAAAAATATTTAACTTTTACAAAAAAAAAAATCACGAGTAATACAATTATGAAAATCTTGAAATTATTTTAAATTAATATGTTGTTACGTTTTAAATATGAAACTATATACGCTGACAAAATATATAATATTTACACAAAACAAATTAGTTACTTAAACAGCAACAAAAATTTAACGTTCGCAAAATATTATTTTAAATATTTACTACAAAAAAAAATAATCACAAGTAATACAATTATGAAAATATTGAAATTATTTTAAATTAATATGTTGTTACGTTTAAATATGAAACTATATACGCTGACATAATATTAAATTTACAGAAAACAAATTAGTTACTTAAACAGCAACAATAAATTTAACGTTCGCAAAATATTATGATTTAATAATATATTTACTTTTACAAAAAAAAATCACAAGTAATACAATTATGAAAATATTGAAATTATTTAAATTAATATGTTGTTACGTTTTAAATATGAAACTATATACGCTGACATAATATTTAACATTTACAGAAAACAAATTAGTTACTTAAACAGCAACAAGAAATTTAATGTCCGCAAAAATATTTTGATATAATAATATATTTACTTTTACAAAAAAAATCACAAGTAATACACTTATGAGGATCTTGAAATTATTTTAAATTAATATGTTGTTACGTTTTAAATATGAAACTATATACGCTGACATAATATATAACATTTACACTAAACAAATTATCCCCTTAAACAACAAAGAAATTTAATGTTCGCAAAAATATCTTGATATAATAATATATTTAATATATTTGTAATTAATAGAAAAGGGAGGATTAAAATAATTCCATGGCGTATTTGTTTACTTATTATATATCAATGGTCGAATAACGGGCACAAGCTTTCTCAACACAGCGTCTATATCGATATCCGGATCACTATCTTCAGCTGGAGAGTTTGTAATTAATATTGGCGAAGGGGATGCTAGGTTTATTGTAGGAATAATATTGTTGTAGCTTTTTGCGGATCTTGAAAACGTGGTTCGGATAGGTCGTATTGCGCTCCTCTTGTCAATGCGACCTATCCGAACCCCTGAAGGTTGTGCGCGTGAAATAGTTTTCGGGGACCCTGAAGTACCTGGAGACCGCAGGGCCTGAAACGCCAGAGACAGGGCGTCCAGAGGTTCCCTAAAGTCCTGCAGATCCCGGAGAGAGTCCCTGACTTGGTCTCCTTGGGGCTGTATGCCTCCGGTGGAGAGCCCCCACGTCAGGGGCCACGATGGTCGTCAATAGCGGCTCCTTTGAGGGCCTGCGAGGAAATGTCAGCCAGATAGGCGACCATAGCCTCTATCAGATTGTCCGCCAATCTTGTACTTTCCTTGGCCTGTGCTATTTCGGCGGCCTGTTGAACAGCCGTGAGGCCATCGGCGCTCCACCAAGTCTCATCTAAGCAATTAGACTAGGTTTAATAAAGTGTTTACCAATGTTAAAGTGTTATTAAAGTGTGTAAGGTGCTCTAAATTGCATGAACACACAGCGCACCATACTAAGAGTAAAAAAAAAAACCCTCATAAGTAGGCTTTCCTCGCAACAACTGTAAGCTAATCTATAAGTCAAACAATTCCTATGGCTATAAGTTTTCTGTTGTAATGTTTAACGCTCCCATACCAATTAGCGCATTTCACAAATTTTACGAGTTTTTAATATATAATATATATATAAAGCGAGAGAAGAAGTCTTTGCGGTGTAACTTATAGCTTACTTATTCATTAACGAGTGAGAAAGTTTCTTCGTGTCAATCAATAGCCGACGGGTATTATAAATACGATCACTAAGAAAGTTCGGATTTAGGCACACATACACCTTTACTTAAGAACTTTGTCTATAATGTATACACTTCCTAGGTCCCATCTTTGACTATGGAATATAACTTTATTTTTCGTAAGACTACATCACTCCAAGTATATATACGATAGCTAATTTCCTGTTAAAGGCGAAAGTGATTCATTGAGGCCTATTGTATTATTGTGGATTAATCATTTAATAAGTAACTAGTTAATTAAGATTTACTTGCACGAGAGGTGTTTTATAATAGGCCTACGTATCTATAAATAGGAACTTTAAAAGTTGGTTCAATGAAAATACGATAAACAGATGTTGCTCATCCAACTAAAATGGTTGAACAAATTAATTTGAACCAGAAAAGCCCTAAGTTATGTCTCTGCACGTCTACACTAACTTCTCATTTGAATCAGCTATCTTCAGACTATATCTTAGGATTATTATTTTTTAATATAAAAAGCTTATATGTGTTTGTGACCTTTATTTGTTTTGTTGTTAAGAGGTTGGTCGAATCAAGAGAAAATGTATCAAGATTTGCGATGGGAGTGGCTGGGAAATATTTTAGTAGACCCAGTGGGGATTGAAACCCTGACCTCCCCGTTTCCGGCAATCCAGCACATTTGTATTATCAAGTCAAAGAAATCACACCATTCTAATACAATGTTAAGTCATTTATGTTAAGAGCAGTGAATACTATTGTGAAATACTGTAAACAAACTAATTTAAATTAATTCAGACTTTTCTCCAATACAACATCAAGTTTAATTATGGATTATTTTTTGGTGTTAGAGGTATATATCAGTGAATGCATATCCAAAATATATGTTTGATAATGTTTAGCAGAGTGTCTTACTACCCGCTCGGGCTATGCGCTTTAGTACTAATTATTCTAATTGGTTAGGAAGTGGGAAGGTTGAATATAGTACTGTCATTCCTCATGTTACAGATGTCATGGTTTCTTTGGAAAACATAGGACTTTTTATTACATTAAGTTTCCACCATTCATATATAAATGTTTTAATTTTGTTATTAAATTTAAAATGGAAAACTTAACGTGTTGAAACAAATCTTAGGTCATGATTAGGAGAAGACACATATTTAATTGATAAATACGAGTAATAAATCCTTCATATTGTTTCAAAACAAGAACTACAAGGTACTTTTAATCTTTGGCACACCAACAATAATTCAATTCAATATGTTTAATAAATTTATTCTTAATCATGGATCTCAATACATATATTAACTCAATAAACCATACAATAAAACATATTACAGCAAGTTTAACAAAAATAAATTAGATATCGATGCAGTTTTATTTTAAGTTTGAAATCTAAGAAAGTAAAATCGAAATTATTCTCTAACCTAGTTGCAACAATGTTTATTTTAGTTTATAAGATAACTTTTAGAAGAATACTATTAATTTACTAGGTCTTCTTTTTTACATTTCTGAGGAATTAAAGAAAGTAATAAGTATAGGAAACACTGCCTTTTTTTCATTTATAACTTAATATTTATTGAGAAGATTTTAAAGTGTACATGAAATATATAAACATTTATTTGCCCTAGTAAATTTAAAACATTAAAAATTAGAAAGTTGTTGAAAAAGATAATACACAAGTTCTCCCTTAATTGTACTTTGGAATTAAACCAATTAAGAAAAGCGTTGAAAAAGATAATATACAATTTCTCTCTTAATTGTAACTTAGAATTAAAACATTTAATAATAATGTGTTTGTACGTGTGTGTTTGGAGAAAGATAATTAGGTCATTTTTTAAAAGCTATATACACTGTCTTTTACCAACCCTTTAAGTTGCATTTATTAGTTTATTTTTATTTTTTTAATTCTTATCAATTTCAATCATGTTAAAATCAGTTAGCCACTGGGCCTCCACATCGTTAAAAATTTTAAATCTGCTAGCATAGTAGGATACATTATACAACATCCAACCTTTTGACAGGTATGGAATAATTAATAAAAATAGAGAGCTTACAATTATAGGAGGAAAAAAATAGGAAGAAAATATATAATACCCATGGTTATATAAATTATTTAGTGTTTATCAAGTATTTTTTAAACAGTTTATCTAATGTACATTTGTGATACATATAAACACTTGTTAGCTTAATGCAATTTGTAGTGACTTAGGAGCACAAATTAATAATATCTAATTCGAAGATATAAATATAATATGTGGAGATTTATATTTCTTTGTGATCAATATTTTTTAAATATTTTAAGCTAGTAAGAACAATTGATATTAACTTTAAATGCGCATTCAATTTAGCAATCTACTTAGTATATTTACAAGGTACTTGGCTTCTTATTGAAAAAATGTATTTATCACAGGCCATCTGGTTCCATGATCAAAACAATTCAGTATTTTTAGAGGAGATGACATCTTATCAAGTCTCCACATTATATTATTATCTTGAACATATCATTCTTATCAGTCATTACAATGTAACTATTTACATGATGAATAATGCATAACCGAGTGGCAATACTACAGTGAACCACGAGTCTGAGAAAAAGAGTGTTGTTTCCCGTATGACCAGAATCAAGGAGAATTGCAGGCACTTGTTTAGAGATAATAGGCTGAAACATTAGAAGAAGAAAAACTACACAATGGTTGGGATGGGGAATATCACAAGGCATTATAGAATTTGCTGTACATTCTGGTGACAAAAAGTGACTATTTTAAAGTGGAACGTTGATTGAAAGAGTAACGACTATAAGTGATCCACCCTTTACGATTTTAATATGTTTAAATTTTTTAAATTGTATTTCCAATTTTAGTAGCCAATTTAAAACTAAAAGACTCAATATTAAGTAACCTAATAGTTTATGTTTTGCCAAATGTATTAATTATATATACTTTAGATTACAGCAGATTTTTGAAAAACCAGTTTTTTAGTTAACATCAGACTTTCTACCAAATAATATTTTCAAAGAATGTTATGCAAAAAGGTAAGTAAATAGAGCAATTTTAAGACAAATACATACAACTTTAGTTGTGTCAATATTGCTAAAAATACCGTACAGTTAAAGTGTTAAGGAAATAGTATAAAATTAACACCACAGTGAAATCATCATCATCATCATCTGTTTCCAGCCTGTGGCCAGGTTAATTTAGTAAAATGACTCCATCTCCCTCCTTTAAGCTCTTTCATTCTTCTCGTCTCACTTTCAAACTTTCTGTTCTCTGCTCCTCTCATCTCTTTCTTGGTCTCCCTTGCGGTCTTTTTCCTACATACTTCAACTTCATCTTTATCTTTGGTGTTCTCTTCTTTTCAATCCTCAATACATAATCATTTAATTACAATCTTAAATCCTCTATAATATCATGTACTCCCACTCTCTCTCTCTCTCTCTTTATGTCAATGTCCACACTTCTGCTGCATATATGACTATGAATGCAAAGTACGCCATCTATATCTTCTCCGCTCCACTCCAACCTTTGGCCTCATTGTTCTCTACAAAGTTCTATAATCTAAAGAAGCTTCATTTTGAATATCCACAAATACATGAATGGTCTTTATTATTTACACTTATTTACTACACAAGGTGAGCTGGTACAGTGTTAATTGGTCCAGGAAGTGGGTTGTGGACTAAATACTTGTGGTCGAATTGGTATGAAAAAACATCAGATATGTAAAGTAATTCCATCGGAGGCCTTAAACTGTGACCATCGTTTGTTGATGACGAATTTCAGAGTAAAGAAGGGAACGGTTAAGAATCAGGAAAGAAGGTTAAAGGTATAGAGATTGAAAAAGGAAGACTATAGAAAGGACATTCCTGAAATGAGTACAGGAAAATGTACAAAGGGATGTGTTGGGATCAGGGGAATAGGAATGGAGAAGATTCAGATGGTTAATGATGGAGGAATTGAAGGAAGTCTGCGTGAGGAGAGGCAACAAGAGGAAATGGAAGGAAACTCCTGGGTGGTATGAGAACGAGAGAGAGGTAATAGTTTCAACCAAGGACATTGGAGGCAAAGGAGGTGTACAAAGCAAGAAAGAGGGAAGCAGACAAGGTCATTAGGGAGGAAAAGATAAGCTGAATGGAGAAAAGGTCAGATGATAGAAGCGGATAGCGAGGAGAGTAAGAAAGTGCTTTATAAAACGGTTAAGAGTAGAAGGAAAAGTAAAGAGTGTGGACATGGTTGAAAAGGCTGGAAATGAGGTGAATAAAAAAGAGAAACTTAAGTAGATGAGGAAGGAGCATTTTTTGGGGTTACTGAATAAAAAAAAGGGCAGTGAGGAGGAGAAAGGGGGGAAAAAAGTAGGTAGCACTCAGGGAATGGCAATGGATATAACCTGGTAGAATGTTGAAGAGTTACTCTGAAAAACTAAGGGTGGGAAAGCACCAGGAGGGGATAAGGTCAGTGTGGGGATGCTGAGGACAGAAGGAGTAGTGGGACTACTGTGGCTGTACCGAGTATTGAAAAGAATGTAGAAGTAGGGGAGGATTACAGAAGACTGGAAGGGTCTGATTGTCCCTATATTTAAAAAAGGAGATAGGAAAAAGTATGGAAATTATAGGGGAGTGATACTCATATGCCAATGTGAAAAGATGTATGAGAAAAAGCTAGAAAGAAAAGACAGAAGGGAGTGAGAGAAGGATTGAGGGAGGATCAGTATGGCTTTAGACCAGGTATGTCCAAAGTAGACCTAATATTCACCGTGAGACAGTTGCAGGAACACCATTACAAGTTCGAGAATAATTTTATGATGCCTTTTCCGGACACGAAAAAGCTTATGACCGTATGTGTAGAAATAAGGTGTGGGAAGCGTTGAAATATAAACAGGTGGAAGATGGAATAGTGGAAAGAGTGAGAGAAATGTATAAGTGAAGCGTGATCTCTGTGAAAGTGGGATGGGAGCTAACGGAATGATTTGAGTTGAGGAATGGCTTGGAACAGGGAAGCGCGCTCTCGCTACTGTTGTTCGTGGTCCATCATTCATTTACCAATTTCTTTTTCCTCCCTTTTGTGTTTTGCTTATCAATTTCAGGAAATTGTGTTGTGCGTTTCACACTCCCTCCTGATGAGTTTCGATATAATGAAACCTAAGCCAGGAGAATGGCAGTAACTATCAATTTTCTTCAAGAGGCATCCATTGCATCTTTGTATACTGGCAGCAATGTGTTTTCATTATAAAAGCGATATTTTGTTTGTTCGCTTTTAAAAGTTTATATCTACATTTCCTGTACCTTCTTCCAAAGATAACAAAATACTCCTTCACTATTTTGAAAACAATCGGGAATAATAGATCCTCATTGAGAGTTAGTTTGCGAACTGTTTTACATTAAAACATTAATGGTCATATCCAAATACTGATTGAAATAATTCGATAAAAAATTTTCATCTTTTAGTAGAGTTTGTAATAAGTTTCAGAAAACTAGTGAGGTAAAATCATTCCATTTAACTTCAGGAATATCTCTGAAACTCTAATGTATGGACTTTTTAGAGAATTTTTCAACAATAATTGTAATATAAAGTAAAGGTGTAAACGAACCCAAACAAAATTGAGCATCCAATACCTGAGGGACGAAAAAGGATAATCATATGTTGACTTTTATAATTCATATTTGTAAGCTTGACTGGTTGTATTGAAAAATAATTAAGTTATACATATTTAGTTTAGCTGAGAGAATTTTTTTTTAATTTACAACATTATAAGGAAGACATCGTTTCGCTTTATGAGGTAATTGTATTGTATTTGGAAGAAGGCCTAGGATTTTACAATGAAAAGAAGAACACAGTTCACTCTTTACATTGCTGCCATTGGACAAAGAGACCTCTTAAAGAAAACCGATCGTCAACACCTAATCCCCCGACCTAGGTTTCATTCTATCAGAACTCTTCAGGCAGGAGTGTGAAACTCGCAACGCAACTTTCTAAAAGAGGAATCAAAAAACAAAAGGGAGAAAATAGTAAAGAATGATAGGACACGTGTAGAGGAACAAGTAAAAGGTATAACATAAAAGACATGCACAGGAATGTCCTTTGTCCAAAATGTCGTTTTCCTGTGTTTGTCCTTTATGTTATACCGTTTATTTGTTCCTATCTATGTGTCCTATAATTCTTTACGATTTTCCATTTTCCCCCTTTTTGTGTTTTGTTTTTGGGTTCGTCCTTTAGAAAGCTGCGTTGCGCGTTTCACACTCCTCCCTGAAGAGTTATGATAGAATGAAACCTAGGTTGGGGGATTGGGCAATGGCGATAAGTTTTCTTTAAGAAGAAACTATTATTGCCTCTTTGTCCAATGGCAGCAATGTCACGTGTGAAATGTGTTCTTCTTTTCATTGCAAAAGCCATATTGTGTTTGTCCCTTTTATATGTTTCTATTCACCTTTCCTCTAACTACTTAGAAATATTTTACAGTTATAAGTAATCTCCCTCATTAATAATATGTAATCTATATTAATGTGCACTTACATGTTGTCTTTAAATACGGCTTCTTTAAGTGTTGATGGTTCTTCATTATTAAAGTAGCGCCTAACACCAGTCACCATGGTACTAAAGTAATTTGGCCAATCTAGTGTTCTAAAGTCAATTGGGATTTCTTTCTCATCAGCTGCACCCATCCTCTCAGACAAACCAATTACCTTGTTGTTGTGGAAGTGCCACTCTGTGGAAATAAATAGTTCAAGTATTTTCAATGACTTGTTGACTTTGGTATGGAGTCGAAAAAAATCTAAAAACAATGACAAACAGTTATAGGTGTTCCATAAACAAAAAAAAATCTTGATATTATGTTTAAGAGGTATAATTCTTCCTGCTAAGATTTAATAATTGATACTAGGTAGTTATAGTTACCATATTGTATAGAAAAGTTACAAGGATACCATAGAGAAGCCATTGTACCAAAATGGACAAAGCTAAAAGTGTATTTTTTTAAATTATGTACTCTTAATGTGTAATGACTGTGTTTCAATCTTTATCTAAATCAAATATAAAATTTAATGGTTTTACAATTACATATGCGAATTATGCCAATTGAAATGATTATAATGATCCACTCTGTTTACGCTGAAAGTTAGCAAGTTAATTTGATTTCAATGTGGTAGAGCTTATAAATGTCAGAGTGTAATCAGTCATGTTAAGACTGATACATTTAAGTACAGAAGAAGTGTACATTCCAAAAATGAATGGCAATATTTTAATCTTCAGTTTCGATTAAAAGTTTTCCCGGTTCAAGTTCAACCAATCAGAAATACATCAAAAACAAATATCCATTAATTTTAAGTTTAATTTACTAAAACCATTTTAATATATACATATATATATATATATACATAAAGTCATATAATCTGAAACAGTAACTTTTTATAGATACTAGCAATACCTGTGAAATAATACTAGTTATTATTATTAGCCTCGCTTCTTACTACCTGTTCGGGTTATACACACTTACGCTAATTTGTAATGTTAGGGTGATTGTGAGATGAAATGAAGGACCTACAGTTTAACGTGGAATCCGAACCACGGTGGAAGCCTAGCATTCTCCACATTCACAAGTTGTGATTAATACACATCTTGTCAGAGGTGAAGGAAGGGTTTGGTAATCAGATAAATCTGTGCCAGAACCAAGGATTGAACCCAGGAGCCCAGCACAGATGTCCGACACTTTACCCCTATACCACCAGAATACCAATAATACTAATAATAAAGTGAAATGTTATTAATGTTTCCTGAATTTTTTTCCTTTATTTAAAAATGTTAATTCCTACCAGAATCCTAATATAGGTAGTTAATATAATAACTGGTGATTCTAAAAATTACTCTTTAAGTTGATTAAACAATAAAACAGTTAACCAATTACTGTAATTCATATCTTCTAACAATTGAATACATTTTTATATCTCCGAATGCAATAAGCTCTTACTCATTTACCTAAACTTACAATAGGAGAACCATAAAAGAAAATGTTTAAGTATGCCTTGGACAAAATATGATACATTTTTATTTTACTTATTAAAAGTTAAACCATTCTAGCTGAATTAAGCTTTAGGCTATTTAATCAAAATTAACTATTCGAAGCAGTTACGTTTTTAGTGCTTATCGCATAGGTTGTCTCGACTTTATTCCTATATTTAAATTAACCACACATTGTATAGGGGAAGATTATATGCGAACATAATATGAATTTAGTTTTAGCAACTGTGGGATGAATGTGCAACTGTCAGTTAGTTGACTTATATAATTTATTTATAATTGAAACATCGTCATTAAATACGTTAACTAAGGGCCGTTCATTTTCCTATGGAATATCTAGTTAAACTTATTAAAACAATTAGCTTTCCTTCCTTTAATTTATTAGATAGCTTTACTTTACATCTATTACTGTATCCAGCGTGTAGCCCGGGTCAGTTTTTTTTATTCAAGCCATATATTTTCCACTACCTATTTGCTAGGCCTGTTGTAGCTTTATAAAATAGCTAAATAGACAACTCTCTTAAATATCTGAATTTTAAAATTCAACAATAACATACATTTCATACAAAGGCAAAATGGTGCCAAACGGGTATATTGAATTAAACATTGAAAGGAGGATAGCAGAGCAAGGCCTACACACTTAACTTTGAGACCTAGAGTATTCTGTTAACAATTAAAACACAACACAACAAATAATTAAGTAATTTTCGGGGTACATCAATCCCCTTCTTCAGCAGAGGAGAGTAAAACAGTAAAACATTACAGAAGGGATTAATTATGGACTACTATTTTTATAATATGGATAGTTTCTATGAAACTATAAAAGTGCATATTAAATTTTGAGAAAGGTTCTTCAAAACACTGCAAATTGTTATCATAACAACAACAACAACAAGCAGCAATATTATTATTTAAGTCTTTTGACCAATATATAGCAAGACCTCCAATATAGTTCAGGACACGCTGAGAGGCGCTAGAGGGTATATTGACAATGTCTCCACAGTTTTTACCTGGCAATCTTACTCTTCCAACAAACTCAAGCACAATAACATCAGGTTCTCTTCCGATAGCACAATGTTATAACTTTTGTTTTTCTCAAGCTCGTTTAAGCACATGAGCATATCTAGTTTATTAATTCACTTTTAAACATCACACTTTGTCCTCCGAGATATATCATACAGCGTGCTTTAGATTTAAATAGCTTACAATCCAAATAATAGATTGACTTTGGAAGGAAGACGTTACCGAATCTGCCCAGACCAAGTATGTAATCGTTGGGCGTTTCACCTATAATTTTAACATTTTAATACTTTTTGTACATTGTTAAATCTTCGAGATTTACTGGTTCTTCGGACTTTACCTCCTCAGGTGGTGGTGGGCACACTGGTGACTGGTAGGTAGATGACTTTGGTGGCGGGTACTCTGACGACTCTGACGGCTGGTACGCCTGTGTCTCTGGGGGCGGAGGCGGTGGCTGCAGCGTCGTGAAGGACGGAGGCGGGTGGTGGAAGGGTGGTGGTGGAGGGCGCGGCAACACAGCCGCAACATCCCCCTTGCTGAAATTATACACGGCGCACGTTATATCACACATGCATGTCTCTTCAATTCTCTCGTAGGGTAGTACTTCCATCGCTCGTATCGTGTGACAGGTCGAGTCGCAAAACTCGATATAGCCTCGCTCCTCTATTTTGTAAATTACCTGTCTATCACACACCGCGACACTGTGAACATTCTCTCCCGTCATATAGGCATACCCCTCAATCGTACGACCCACAAACATTAAATTAATATAGCCTGCTCTAAGCACTGTGAGCGTATCTGAGAGCTATACGTTCTGTATTACCCGCTCCGCTGTCCGATGCTGTCGTTGTTAACTGCGCCGTCTTTTAAACGCGTTCAAAGTTCACAATGATAGGTGAACCGGGTTTTACTCCGGCGCAGGTAAATACCAGTTTTTCTTTATTTAACTCACACACGTCTTCATCTGTAAGAGTACCAAACCGGCAGGGTAGAAATACACCAAACTCGCCGTATAGATAGGCTATTAGGCGTCTCCCGAACTTTGTATTGACGGCTTTTAATTAATTATAATTTACTTTTTTTTTAATCCACGATCACCACTACATAGATCAAACGCAACACAACTACACTACAGCACGACTTAGCAATAACTGACAACAAAACGTTTTGTTAAATCAAAGAGAAGATTACTCATAACTTCTAGAGTGACCAATTTTACAAAAAATTGTTGAAGGAGGGCCACTTTAAATAGTTTATAAAAACTATCTGATTTAAAAAAATTGAAGAGGACTACTGTTTAAAACATAGATGAATGAGAAACTATTAAATGGCTCTAAACAAAAATCTAACATTGTAGTAACTATGTTATTTATAATTATGACCCCTCCACTCCTCCCTATGAAAATGATTTGGATACGCCCATGAGGTAGTATTTTAATTAAATTAGACTTTAAAACCTTGAGTAATCGGTCGAGATATTATACGCAAACCGAATTTATGCTACAAAATGGTAGAGAACGTTGGCATCAAAAAAAGTTCAATATTGTAAAGTTGTAGTCATCCCTTAATTTGGAGTAGCCACTTTGATATGCTAATTACTAAAAATGGGTGGGGGTCCAAACTTATTTTTGTGGTATAAAACGGTACAAAACTAGTACACAACGTTGGCATCGAAAAAAGTTCAAAATTATAAAGATGTAGTAGTCTTTTAATTTGGAGTGACCATTTTGATATGTTTATTATAGAAATGGGTGGGGGTACAAAACTGTACAAAACCAGTACAAAACGTTGGCATCGTTGGTTCAAAATTTGAAAGTTGTACTCCAGCATTAACTTGGAATTACCACTTTGATATGCTAATTACTCAAAATGGGTGAGGGTACAAAACTCTTTTTTTGTGTTACAAAACGGTACAAAACTAGTACAAAACTTTGGCATCGAAAAAAATTCAAAATTCTAAAGTGGTACTCCAAGTTAATGGACCTGAAATTAAGTCTGTAGGAAAAAGACCGCAAGGGAGGCCTAGAAAGGGATGGGAGGAGCAAATAATAGAAAGTGTTCTAGTGAAAGGAGAAGAACAGGGGAAGAATAGGGGAAGATGGAGGTATTTTACTAAACTGAGCTTCAATAAAATCCAGTAACGACTAATAACAAATACCACCGCTAAAAATTTTTCCAAAAACTGCCCAGTCTTCAACATTATGTTTTGATAAAATATTTAGCTAACTATTTTGTTAATCCCCGTACATTACTTTCATGGCAATGACATTATTTTGTAATATTAATGTGCTTAAAATATATTATTATTAAAACTGAAAATATATTATTATCAAACACGTATAAAAAATAAACAAATTGCAACCTATAATTCATTCGCGACTTAAGTTTACTTGGATGACAGCTCAAAATGTTACTAGAAGTAGTCCCTAATACATCACTACGCCAACAGCTGACATCTATCATTTTGGATAACTGTAATGAAAACAGATGGTAATAGATTACTGTTATAGTTAACCACAATAATTTAGACCAATATTATTTATATATTTATTTGAGATCGGACACAAAGTTTAGCTATAATTTTATTTAAAAAAAATCACACCACTTTCACAAAAACTTCTAACGAACATCGCTTCAAAATGGCGACCGATGAATTTAAACCATATGGTTGAACATGACGGAAACAAGTTTTTTACAATGATGCAGACACGCAGTTGATGAAAATATTGTATTAAGTTAAATATTTCGAAATACGATAAAATCATAAAATCATTTATTGTATGTAAAAAAATGACACGTATTTTCACGTTTCCAAGTAAATACGATGCGTGTATTAAAAGATATTAATGTACACACTATATTACACATAATCAATAACGTTCCAAAACGAAGAATAAGTACTTTCAATCGTGTTTAAAATATTGTTTAAAGTTAGATAGAAAATGAATTATTAAAAAAAATGAAATAGTATGAGAAAACTTAAGTTTACGTTATTTTTAATGTAAAATATAACAGATAATTAAAGAACTTTACATTTATAACAAAAGAGTGATCTTTAACAAGTGTTACCCGCCTCGGTGGCGTAGTTGGCTAACGCGCTTGTCGTGTTTAGCTCGACTTCTGAAGACGGGGAGATCGAGGTTCGAATCTCGGTCGGGTGAACTGGGAGGGGTTTTTCCTAAATGGTTTTCCACTCTCCCTCCACGCAAATGCGGGTTCACTTACTCTAATTCAACCTTCCCAATTCCTAATCCATTAGCGTAATTAGTACTTAAAGCGTATAACCCGAACGGGTAGTAAGACGCGGTGCTAAATATTATTATTATTATTTAACAAGTGTTGGCAACCCATAACCTAAACATATGATTTTGGAACTGTCATCCACGTAAGAACCTACCATGAACAAAATTTACCTGTTATGTTTACTAGTACCATAGAGAAATGTACTCCCTTTCTCTATGCTACTACTTTCCCCCCTTCAGCTCAGGTTTTTTCCCGTCAAATCCCTTCTGGAATACTCAGGCAGGTTGTAATAATATAGAATTGGGTGTTTTTCACTTCCTCTACTAATTTAATATTTAATAATTGTTTAGTCATGTTGGTTGATTTGTAACTGAGATGGCCCGGCGACTAATCACGGACGCGTCGTAAACCGGTTAGCAAACAGTGAGCGGACCGTCATTGAAATAATTACATTAGCGGTGACGCGCAGGATACTGGTTGGTAATTTAGGTTCTACTCGCGTCAATTTGATTCTTATTTGAGTAGCTCTAAGCGTTAGCGAGCAGTCTTACCTTGACAGATTCTACTATGATACACTGCTGCTACATGGTGTATTTAATCAAGGTAAAACTGCTAGCTTTCAATGTAAGCGAGGTGTGCATTGGAGGATGTTGAAGAAAATTGATTCATAAAGCAAAAAAAAAAAAAAAGTTTGGAAATATTAAAAAAAAAATTAAATCTTGTTACGATTTTTCTAAAATTGCGGGCAGCCCTCTAAGGAAGAGTTCCGTTACCCACATCGGTGGTCGTATAGTCCAGAGCGTCACTTTAATGTTAGACTAGATGATCGATGACTGGGACATATAGGTTAGAATCCCGGTTATAGTGTACCGAGGGTGGTTTTTTCCTAACCAATTGCAACTCTCCCTCAACGCAAATTCGGGTACATTTCCTCTTTAACTATGCTTTCTATTTCTTATACCAATAACACGAGTGATGAATGTGTTTAACTAAAACGCGTTATAAAAAATATCAAAAAATAAAGTAATATTCATACCAGAATCCACTATGCTCGTAGTTTCTGCTAGCTATCAAACAATAGCTTCACAGCAAAGCTTATTCTGATCCACCCTCAAAACTGAATAGAAAGGTAGTTTTGTATATATAGATTGTAAATTTGAGATTAAACTATTCCAGTAAGTAATTCCACCAACATTTTCGTAGCATTCTTGATTCACTTTATATCAGAGATGCACCCACTTGCATACACTAGTTTTGTTCACTTCTTTGCAAAGCCCCTCTCGAAGGCGAAACCTAGACCGAATGCCTCCACGTGCTGCCTTCAACGCGAGACTAGCCGAAATTGTAGGTCGTTCTTGCCGTGCGACAGAGAGGGCAGAGCTCCCTGGGCCACGCTCGGCACACTATGTTCTTTTCGGGTATTTTCGGACCTGGTCGGTAAATTTCGACTCTCAAGTACGAGGTAAACATAAGGGTTTCGTTCGTTCAGCTACCGAGGCGGGTAGCACGGATTTCGATATCTTCCTTAAAAATAAATAAGTGTAATTTTATTAATCATTGTCTTAACAAAAGTAGACTTTAAAAGTGTGTGTTTGTATTTATTGTTTCGTGTTTGTTCTAAAGCTTGTGACTCTTACAACAAACGAAGCAGATCTTGGTTAAGGAAGGTCATACCCGTGTTTCGGTTTTGACAAGACTTTGAAGATTTGATTAAATTTAATTCGGTGAAAGCCTTACTATTTTATTTGCTATGGCGGATTTTCATTCCAACATCGAAGACAATATAAACTTCCAGGTGTATTGCTAAGTAAGTCATGCTCAACATTCATTGTTCTACTCCTTCACATACATTGTTAGCTATTGTGAATAATGTATGTCCTAAATTCAACAATAGGCATGTAATAATATATCAATAACAATGTTCTGAAAGTATTATTTTAGAAAAATACTAAGCATTTTAAGGTAGGTCATAGTAATTTTAGATTTGCGCGTCACTTGCTGATACGAAGTTCGTTCGTTTATAAAATGAGGTTGTCAAAACTAATTATGAGGTGGGCTAGGTCAGTTTCAGTGTCGTGGCAAAGAATTCTCAGAAACTTTGATTAAAAATAAAGTACACGTTTTAGAAATGATCATCCAACGTAACTTTTTTTTCGAGAATGCATGATAATCACTGACCCTCCTCACTATACAATGGCGAAACGCTTACTTGGCGGCATATGATTGCTTGCCTAATAATTAGTCGACCTCAATTTCACTTAATAGCCATAACCAACCGATAATGTTGTACAATTGGTTGAAATTAACTATTACTGATTGACTTTATCTAATTGTTTAGGCAAACTGATTTTTAATTTCAGCTTTTATTGTAAATGTAAGTTTTATTTAATTTGTTGTAGAAATCTTATTGTTAAAACAGTCCATCTTGTAATCTCCTCTGACACTCACCCGAAATGCCAGGGTTTGAATCCTGCTCGAGTATGCACTAGTGGGGTAAAAGGGAGTTTATTAAACAATGATATTCTACCACCTCTTAAAGTGAATGCTGATGCATTTCCAAGTTAACTCTCATTCTGCCTCCTTGGACATCTTATATGAGTTTTGAGTTGCTAAAAACCAGCACTATATCGCACTGAAAATAATAATTTGATTTCAGAACAAAGAATTAGTAATTATTTTAAAAGTGTGTTTTCTTAATGACCTAGGCTTGCTTGAAAATGTTGTTAAAAATTATTTCTAGCTTAAAAGCTTTTATTTTGTAAAAAAAAAATGCTGAAATTATGATTTATATATTTCTTTAGAACTGTTCAAAGAAAACAAACAATGCCAACAATTAAAATTAACTCAAATATAATTAATTTACAAGATGCGTTGGCCACTGAAAGCGCTTGTATGTGAAGGGTGATGTAATTTTTTTATATCCCTACCGCAGGGCCGGTTGTACGAGGTCGGTGATCGCCATAAAAACCTATCAGACTTTGCTCCACGTGGCGGCATACGGCATGGGTTTCTCTTTGCTGTGTATTCAGGATAGGATGATTCGGCTCGCGCTTACCTTCCACTGCCGTATGCCTCCCAGGTTTACAACGTCGCAGCATCCCTTGTGTTGGACGTCTTTTTGTTCTCTGGGTGTTTAGGGTTTGTGGGGTTAGGGGAGGTTACATTCAATGCGTGCTAAGGATATTGTGAGAAATAAATTATCGGTTTATATTTTATTTTAAAATATAACTTAGCAAAGTTAACACAAATAAAATCCATATATTTTTTAACAGCTTTGATTTTTTTAAATAAGTTTTTGGCTACTGATTATAAAATGATTGTTCTTGGTGAACGAGAGGGATAGTAATGTTAGCGTTGGAAAGTTTCAGAGCCAGTATACATGTTGGCTTAGTATGAATGTGGTTCCGAGCCGCATAAGAAGATGACCTACGACAACATTTTGTAGAATTAGGCTACTCCTTCGCAGCCATCTTGTTTCAATGACCGTACGTGGTCTTTGAGATGGTAATGTAAAAAAAAAACTCGCCATCCTATCAAAACCATTCTAGGGTGACCTGTGGTAGAGGGGTAAGATGTCAGACTTCTGTGCTGGGGCCGGGGTCAATCCTCGGTCCCGGCACAGATTTATCTGATTGCCAAACCCTTCCTTCACCTCTGACAAGACATCTTGTGAATGTGGGGAATGCCAGGCCTCCACCGTGGTTCGGATTCCATGTTAAACTGTAGGTCCTTCATTTCATTCACAATCACCCTCCATTACACATTAGCGTAAGTGCTATAACCCGAACGGGTAGTAAGACGCGGTGATAATAATAATAATAATAATAATAATAATAATAATAATAATAATAAAACCATTCAACGTAATCTACAATGGTAGTTACCAGCATTTATGCAGACAAAGGCGCCAGTCTCGGGGTGAGAGGGGTATTCTGGTTTGGCTCTTAGTTCGAATCCCAGATGGGTTTATTAAGTTTTATTCTTTATGGTTTCCCATTCTCCCTCTACGTGAATGTGGGTTTTATTTCTTCTAAATTCTACCATTCCTCACGCCTACGCCGTTAGTGTTCGGGTAGTCTGGACGGATATCAAGATCACTTAAATTAACCACCTCACCCCCTTAAAATTAAAATGTGAATATACCATCGTTTTGCATCCAAGAATGGCGTTTTGAAAATGTATTGGCGCGAAAAAAATATTTAAATGAGAATTTTTTTTTCAAAGCTTAATCCACAAAGTAGGAGACATCGTTATAATAAATAGTCCAAGATAATTCCTTGAGTTGTCCACATTTGTTTGGACTGTGTCGTAGACAAAATGCTTGCGCGCATGCGCACTGGTACAATAGGTCACAGGACAAGTTTATGCGTTTTGAGGATGGCCACTGATCAGGGAAAACGGGAATTATGATTGAAAGTTTGTGCATCGGCAAAAAAAAAGGGTAAAGTGCTTGAATGTTACCGTCAGTCTGGAATTTAAAGGCGAGTACTACTTTATATAGCTTATAGAGGAAGCATGTTAAGCTTGCGGCCCGATTCTTGATTCTGCGCAGCGGGCAGAACTTTTTTGATGAACCCACAAACAATATAGCCCAATTAGTCTTTTTATAAACGTAGTAGGAATACAACATTAGAGATTAGGTTGTAAATTGGTCATTATTTGGTGAAATCCAGCAACTGAGGTCGGTGTACCACATTTTACTCATTGGTCATTACTAACCAAAGATCGATTCCCAAAAAGTTTAAATTTGCGCACACAATATTTGCGATGTTTATCAGGACACAAGAAAGTGTTTTAGATCATTAAAAGGAACAAATTCCCGAACGATCACATTTACCGATACGCATTTGTCATCCATTTTGAACGTGACTTGAACAAGAGAGCTATAGACAGTCAGTCACACACTTGATGCAAATATAAAGTTTCTAATCGCTGGGAAAAAAAGGATAAATCTTAATATTTTGTGTAATCTAATTTTATTTTTGTTATAATAAGGTTCTTAAAATTGAGATTTTTCCACTTAAGATGCTAACAATATTGTAGTATTCGAAATGCGGCCCCCTCGTTATTTTAAATGTTCATTGTTGCCCTTGCCCTTATGGACAAACGAATCTGATACGTCTGGTCCCAGAGTAATCTAAAAAAAAAATCCAGGCAAGTACCGCTCTAAATATCTTGTAGAGGTATCCAAATTATGAACATTTTCTGAGGAAGGATCACTCTAAATATCTTGGAGAGGTACTACTTATTAATAATACTTTTTCTATTACTAGCATTTGGGGATGTGTTCAACACACCCTTTTTTTTACAAAAATATTCATTTGGAATCATTAATTGTTCGGAGTAAAAAACTTTTAAAAAATCGGTAGAGTTATTAATTTTTGCCTAGAAAATCGGGAGTTATTCTTGAATTTCATTCTAAAGTTTGAGCCAAAATTACCCTCAGCTTACACTGAAAGCTAACAAGCTTACCTTGCTTGATTCCGTTATGGCATAGCTCATAAGTTAGGGCTATCCGCCATAGCGTAATGTGTGAAGGTATGCTACCTTTAGGGTAAACGTCGATAAAACACGCCTTTACAAAAGATTTTCGACCTATTCAACAAGTGTTATAATTTATAAAACATGGCGACGTTATCAATCGCGGTAATTATATTATGTTACAGAAAGTGTACCTCAATTTTCTTAGAAAATTACATATTTGACAGCTAAAACAATATTCTCTCATGTGTTCATACGCCAAGTCATGGGTTCTGCAGATATTATCACTACCTGTAAAATAACATTAGTAATATGGTAAAATGTTATCCATGTGGACCGATAAAAGAATATGTTTGTATTATTTAAAAGGTACTCCAAACGTTCATTCATAAGAAAATCAATGAAAACGCACATCAAACTTATTATTTTAGGCTTAAATTGATAACATTTTACAATATTGTAAGTGTTATTTTATAGTTACCGATAATATAATATCTATCAAAAGTGACAGCTCCAGATCACACGTATTAACGTAATATTAGATCTAATTTGTTGTAGGCCTATCTACACTATAGATAATGTCTATTCCTAAGAAAATTGGTGTATATACCATGATTTTAGTAGTAAACCGTTTTGAAAGCCCGATTTCGTAATATATTTAATATGAAAATATACAGTTTATTCATATTTAAACCTGTGAATGTATGGAATGCCAGGCCTCCACCGTGGTTCGGATCCCATGTTAAACTTTAGGTCCTTCATTTCATCTCACAGTCACCCTTCCATTACACATTAGCGTAAGTGCGTATAACTCGAACGAGTAGTAAGACGCGATGATGATGATAATAATAATAATAATAATACTTTTTAAATTTATTTTCCAGAAACGGGGAGAGAGAAATTTAACTATTTTGAGGAAATATTAAAATTCAAGGAATAAATATAAGAGGTATAGACACACACACACACACACACAAAAGCAAAAGTAGACTGGACAAATGATCTGTGCCCTAAAAAGGTTGCCGACCCGTGCTTTAGACCAATCTGGCAGCGAAGTGGGTAAAATCAGGCTATACTTCCCGTGGAATCGCAATAGGAAGGAACATTTCAACACCAAGGTAACGGACAAGTAGCTTTAAAACAAGTTCACCAAGTGGAGAGAGGACGGGAAAAATACACAGACGAATCTGCCCGGGATTAGAATACACACGCCCCCTTCCGATATTTTGTGAGAGGCTATCGTTCATATCCAAGAGAATCGAATAGTAAGTAAGAGAACAATTTCGCGGACAAGTTTGATGTCAGATCGGTGGTTTTCGGGCAAGTTCGAGGACATTCGGCAGAGCTGTGTGGTGGTGTTATCGTGGGTCAACCTTAAACAACGTAACGTTTTTTATTACCTTTCTTTACTCCCCCCTTCCCCCTCAAACATGTTGACAATAGAGCTCACTACCTCCCTTCTCAGCGTTACGTGGTTTTATGGATGAGCCCCCAGACCGCATGGCCACAAGTGGAAAATTCACCTTCCTCTACTTAGAGCTGTTTATCCTTCACTCGGCGAGGTCACTCCCTTTTCTTGACTAAGTACACTTCTAATTTCAATTCAAACTTAACCTGAAGCAACACCACCCACAATACTGAATCCAAGCGACTTCCACTTTCTAAGCACGATAGTCATCTTCAACCTAGCCTCCAAGATAATTCAGGTCTGTGTATACCGAGCATGTATGACTTGGCGTATGGATGTTGTTGAAGCGAAGGGAGTATGCAAGGATAGGAAAGTGTTGAGAAAGTTAGTTAGGATGGATTGAATACGGAGTGGTTTTTTTTAGCTATATATATATATATATATATATATATACTGTTTCTTGCCTACCCCGTAGGGGAACGGCGTGGTTAGGTACAGTAGTCCCATGGCTTCTTTGGTGCCAACCGACAGCTCACAGCTGACGGCTTTGAAAAGCTACCAGACCAAATTATGTATCCCTACACCGAACCATATGATCTGCAAAAACATGTGTTTAGCAGCTGTCACTTCTGACATTCAAAATTTAGGTATGTACCTAAATGTTGACTGTCAGAAGTCAGCTGTGAGCTGTCAGTCAGCACCAAAGAAGCCATGGGGCTACTGTATGTATGGATTGTGATTCCGTGACGTCAAAGTGAAGGGCTGTCGAGTAGCTAGACGCAAGCTAGGAATATTATATATAGCCTACCTTATCTGTCTAATTCTATTACATAATTACAACTAAAATTCCAAATATATACATTAATTCTTAAATAAGAAAAGCTTATAAACAATAATGTTTTTAATTCTTACCTTGATACAACATTCTAATCTCATTGTTTAGGAATGTTTTAAGAAGCTTTGTCTAGGTTTGAATCTTTATTTTTTGTGAGGAACCAGCGATGGTTTAATTTTTTTTGTTTGGAATGATTGTCAAGGAAAATATTTGCAAGAACTTGAATAATCTTTTTAGTAATATAATCGACAGAAACTTCACATTAACAATCACTAAGATGGTCAGTTAAATTGTTCTTTGGTTAAGTTTTGCACTAGATTTCTTTGACTGTTTGCTGTGATAAAATCTTTTTCATATTTGTCTGACACTGGAAGAAATCGAACATGTTCACTGCAATGGTTAGGATAATAAATTGTTGGCCACTTAACACCCCCTTATATATTATTTTTAAATAACTGCTGGCTGAGATAAAATATTATATTAAGACTTTTGTCACAAAATAAAATACGTTTACATGTTTTGCTTTTCAGTTGAAAACCTTCACTATTTGCTTCATAACCTGCAATATAAATCAAAGCCATCAATTCGTTTTCACTTTTACACTGTCACACTCAAAAATAACCTCTTCAAAATTGTAGCATATTCATATACTTCCTCTTCGTAACTGTTCAAATTTGAAAGAACTGATGACGGGGGGATCGTGATTAGAATCCCAGTCTTTACTCAGGAATGGTTTTCCAATCTCCTTCCACGCATATGCGGGTACACTTGCTCTAATTAAACATTTATCATTTCTAACATGTTAGATTAGCTATTTCATCGCGTATAGCCAGGAACGGGGAGTGAAATGCAGTGTCGTAATGCAATTAATACATTTTAATATAATCATGTCCCTAAGATTGCGAATTTTAAGCCCTCTCCCAAAATTAAATTCTCCCTACGTCCATGACTTGAGTTAAAATAAATTCAGTGATTTGAAAATGAATGAGTGAGGAGGGGGATCCCTTATCACCTCCTTTAACTCATGTCCACAATTCCACACCATACCATTTTATAATGAAAATTAAGTTGTCTCCAATGCAAACAATTTTTAGTGGAAAACTAATATTTCAATCTGCCAAATTCAAAAATATGCAAAGTTAGAAAAAAGATAAAACTTCCCCACCCTTCTTCTCCCCCACCCGAAAAATGCAATGACTCCCTCCCCACTACCACCATTCATAACGATTCATTGGTATCATTATGGTCGAGCGGGCGCCTGGGACTCATGAAGAGGAGGAGTCCTGAAAATGAAAGAGAAATAATATCGATAACATTTCAATAAAACCTCAAAAACCTCCGCTTTGTTTGGATCAATTTATACATTTGACAAACAAATCAATGCTATTTGTCCTTATTTTTATAACGTTTTTAAACTGTTATTGATAGAAAATCTTTAATACATATAACTAATTTAATATAATAGATATTTATATGTCAAGCTACCTCTTTGCAAATATATTCTGTAAATAGTTGACATTTTACATCTAGGCGAGGTTTGAGTTTCGCGGTTAGTATACAACACTAGTAGGCACCAGGCACTAGGTAGCAGCACTCTAGTTCTTGCGCATGCGCCTGTGTTATTACTGTAGGACTGTCCAGAAACCGAACTACCCTAGTTGATTTTCTTTTATGGAATGTGTTCAAGCTGAAAAGGTGTGCATAGAAAGCTACCATTTTCCTATAAAAGTGTACTATATTATTATAAAGGTTCAATTAATTTATATACAATAAAAGTCTGTATTATAAAACTTATTACGTGTTATACGCTTAAAAAGTACTAATTACACTAATGGGTTAGGAATTGATAAGGTTGATTATAGAGGAAGTGAACCCGAATTTGCGTGGAGGGAGAGTGGAAAACCATTCGAGGAAAAACTCCAGTTCATCCGAGCGAGATTCAAACCTCGATCTCCCCATCCTCGGCAGTTTAGTTCAACGCGAAACTAGCGCGTTATCTAACTACGCTACCAATGCGGGTACTTAATTATACAATAATGAGGCGCTTCATATCCCGGACCATGGCCGAGTAAGTAGTAACTATTTTCCATAATAGTCTGGAAAATATAGTTCTTAGGTCCAATTATGGCGGCCGGGGTTCAATCCTCGGTCCCGGCACAGATTTATCTGATTTCCAAACCCTTCCTTCACCTCTGACAAGACATCTTGTGAATGTGAGGAATGCCAGGCCTCCACCGTGGTTCGGATTCCACGTTAAACTGTAGGTCCTTCATTTCATCTCACAATCACCCTACCATTACACATTAGCGTAAGTGCGTACAACCCGAACGGGTAGTAAGACGCGATGCTAATAATAATAATAATAGCTAGACTTTAGTGGTGAATAAAATATTTTATTCAACTTGAAATGCTCTTGACTGTAGAGCTCGAAATGTAAAATATTTGCCCCAACATATTTTACTACAAATTTTAAAAGTGGAGATTGTTTAATATATTTTTGAAAACTTAATTTAAATCTTACGTAGAATTTAAATATAAACTGTATTTTATATTTAAATGTTGACTTTTAAGAAATAACTATTCACATTCTAGAAATTATGTTTTAGATTTAGTTTAACTATTTTTTAGATTTTTTATTTTCTCATATAGGCCTAGTGAGAAAGTATTGTAATCGTGAACATTTTCTACCCCGCGATTATGATAAATCTTTACGTTTTATGTTCCCTTGAATTAAAAAAAGTTGATTTTACAATTCTGTTTGTCTCTGAACATTGATCCTAAGCTATTTGAATGATTTTGTTCAAAATTGAATGGTTATACTTTGGGAATTTGTATTGATTTTGACACTAATCCCTAGATTAAAACGGTAGTTTATTTAAGAGTGACTTTTGAAAATTACAAGTATTTCGAGATAGATCTACCAATTTTGTTTAAAATATGCATAGCTAGTGTTTGATCTGACAAATTACACTTTATACTTGTTTTTTGAGTAAAAAATTCGGTTTAGACAATATAATGAAGAGTCGTTTTTAGAAAGCCAAAAAGTTTTCTAAAATGGCTCCAGCAGTTTGGTTATGTATGTGGGGAGTTTTCGACATGACAAATAAAAATGTACACTCTTGTTTTTAGGGAAAAATTCATTAAAGGCAAAGGCTGATTTTTTAATAAAATTTGAAATGTTTTAAAAATAGCTTTAACGATTTGTCTCAAATTAGGTATCTGGCAATCTGGCAAGTTTACAATAAAAATAATAATTACATATTATATATTCGTTTTTCTTAAACAATTCATTTAATAGCAGTGATGATTACTGATATTTGCAAAATTATATTTTTTCTAAAGTTGAAGGTGACCTGGTGGTCTAGGGGTAAGGTGTCGGACATCTGTGCTGGCGGCCGGGGTTCTATCCTCGGTCCTGGCACAGATTTATCTGATTACCAAACCCTTCCTTCACCTCTGACAATAAATCTTGTGAATGTGGGGAATGCCAGGCCTCCACCGTGGTTTGGATTCCACGTTAAACTGTAGGTCCTTCATTTCATCTCACAATCACCCTACCATTACACATTAGCGTAAGTGCGTATAACCCGAATGGGTAGTAAGACGCGGTGCTAATAATAATAATAATAATAATAATAATAATAATAATAAATAATAATAATCTAAAGTTGAATCACCGCGTCTTACTGCCTGTTCAGCTTATACGCATATATGATAATTACGCCAATGTGGTAGGGAGGAGGAATGCAGCATTTTATAAATAATTTATCTGCATTTGCGTTTAAGGAGTGTGGAAAACCATCGAGGGTAACTATCCTCAGTAGACCGACCGGGATTAGAATCCCGATCTCCTCGTCTCCAGCAGTCCAGTCTAACATGAAAGTGACTCCTTAAACCATTCTGCCAGTAAAGTGGGTTTAATTTAATATGTTAAGAAATGGGTATCTCTTGATTGTTTTGCATTATAAATAAGAAGATATATTTATTTATAACAAGTATAAATAATTTGAGGACAGTTTACAAAAAAATACCATTTGAAATATTTAAAAAATGGTTTGATCAATGTTGTTTGACTTTTATTTATGAAAACAGTTTTATTGAGCTTAAAAAATGATTGTTTTCCGAGGAAAACTTAGGTGGAACCTACAAAAAACTTTTTTTTTTGTAAATTAATTAACTTGGCCTCCACACGTTTTTTAACTTTAAATTTATTTACTTTTCTCACAAAACAACTGAGGTGCAAAACGGTGCTAAATAGGTGGAAAACGATGGCATATTTCAATTTTTATTTGAAGGTGTGGGGGCTGGGGTACGGGTACAACAAATTAATTTGATCTCATTTTTTTTCTTGTTAATTGAGGTCCAAAACACCATACTTGGGTGCAAAACTGGCCATTTATTTTGGCATGAAAAACCACTAAATTATCGCGTGGAGAGCTAGGCTTAACTTGCCCCTCCCCTTATTTTTTTATCTTTAATATATTTTTTTCGCAAAACTATTAAGGTTCAAAACGCAATACTTGGGTGCAAAGCGGTGCAGATAAAAAAATTTAAATTGGCATTTAAAAAACCACTTAAAATTGGGGGTGGCTACATTTAAGATGACCCCCTCCATCAAACAAAAACAGTTGTACCGTCTCTGGGAATGGGGAGAAAAACGTAATATTCGTGTGCAACACTGTTCATAATAGGTGTAAAACGATGGCATATTTACAATTTCAATTTGAGGTTACAGGGGTTGGAGGGAGGGACCAACAATTTAATTTTATCTTATATTAAATATTTTTTCTCACTAATCTATTAAGGTGCAAAACAAGACATTGATTTTGGCATTAAAAAACCATCAAATTATCGAGTGGGGGGCTACGCTTAGCTAGCCCCCGCCCCCTCATTTATTAATTTTAAATATTTTTTCCTTGCGTAACTATAAAGGTGCAAAACGCCATACTTGATTGCAAAATGGTGCAAATCAAAACTTTTAAATTGGCATTAAAAATACAACATTTTAATGTTGAGGGCTACTCTTAACTTGCTACTATTCACACCGATAGGACTGTGTCGTGTGGCTACCATTCACACTGATAGTACTGTGCTGGTACTGTGTCGTGTCGCTACTATTCACACTGATAGGACTGTGCTGGTACTGTGTCGTGTCGCTACCATTCACACTGATAGGACTGTCGTGTCGCTACCATTCACACTGATAGGACTGGATGGTAGCCACACGACACAGTCCCAGCACAGTCCTATCAGTGTGAATGGTAGCCACACGACACAGTCCCAGCACAGTCCTATCAGTGTGAATGGTAGCCACACGACACAGTCCCAGCACAGTCCTATCAGTGTGAATGGTAGCCACACGACAGTCCTATCAGTGTGAATGGTAGCCACACGACACAGTCCCAGCACATTCCTATCAGTGTGAATGGTAGCCACACGACACAGTCCAGAACAGTCCTATCAGTGTGAATGGTAGCCACACGACACAGTACCAGCACAGTCCTATCAGTGTGAATGGTAGCCACACGACACAGTACCAGCACAGTCCTATCAGTGTGAATGGTAGCCACACGACACAGTACCAGCACAGTCCTATCAGTGTGAATGGTAGCCACACGACACAGTCCCAGCACAGTCCTATCAGTGTGAATGGTAGCCACACGACACAGTACCAGCACAGTCCTATCAGTGTGAATGGTAGCCACACGACACAGTACCAGCACAGTCCTATCAGTGTGAATGGTAGCCACACGACAAGTCCTATCAGTGTGAATGGTAGCCACACGACACAGTACCAGCACAGTCCTATCAGTGTGAATGGTAGCTACACGACACAGTACCAGCACAGTCCTATCAGTGTGAATGGTAGCCACACGACAGTCCTATCAGTGTGAATGGTAGCCACACGACACAGTACCAGCACAGTCCTATCAGTGTGAATGGTAGCCACACGACAGTCCTATCAGTGTGAATGGTAGCCACACGACACAGTCCCAGCACATTCCTATCAGTATGAATGGTAGCCACACGACATCCTATCAGTGTGAATGGTAGCCACACGACACAGTACCAGCACATTCCTATCAGTGTGAATGGTAGCCACACGACACAGTCCCAGCACAGTCCTATCCAGTTGAATGGTTAGCCACACGACACAGTCCCAGCACAGTCCTATCAGTGTGAATGGTAGCCACACGACACAGTCCCAGCACATTCCTATCAGTGTGAATGGTAGCCACACGACACAGTACCAGCACAGTCCTATCAGTGTGACTCAAACTTAACATTGTCAATTATCTAATTTATGCTCGTTGGCAAAATGTGACTTCTTTTTTACCGTTTCTGAAATAATGTATATTTATTTCTCTTCACGTTTATCGTAGGACTTATATTAGGCAGAAATTGCTTTGTCTATGGATTGCGTCCATTTGTGTACTCAATTTTCTGATAATGTATTATAGTAGTTTCAAATATTTATTTAATACATTCTAATCTGTCTAGTGATATATTATTTTGCGGATTCTCTTTTCTTTTCTATTTTCAAGATTTTGTAAATAGTTTTTCTATACATGAGGCCATGGATGGAACTTCCCATTTTCCAAGTAAGCTCTAAGCAAAATGACTAAATTTTAAGGTAAATTGGCAATAAAGGCTGTGCGTTGCACTTTACCACTTATTTGAAGGGATTATTTTGTTTGATTCAGTATAAAAAGAAAAAACTTGACGTATGAATACGCGAAAGTAACTCTTGTAACTGTCAGATATGGTTCTTCCTAGGAAAATTGAATTATAGTTTAAACTTGGTCATTTTTAACACATGGTTATATTAAGTCCTCGATAAACCAACTTAAGCTAGAATCAGTGGTGCACCCAATAAGGTAGAGAAGGGGGCGGGAGGGGGGCAAATGGGGTAATTTACCTTTTCTACTACCTCAAGACCCCAAATATTTTCGATTAAAATCTACCGTAAATCATACGAATTAGAACTAAAATATTTTATACAGATTGTGGTGGATACATAAGATAAATTTTGAGACCATACTTACGACTTGATATTCAAAATGCATAATGTTATGAACATTAAACTGTCTATAAGATTCCTAATTCAAAAAGGCACAAAAAGTATCGCTTTAATAGATTTTATGTAGCCTATACAAGGCTGCAGCTACATACAATTTTAATTACTACTACATTAATTACTGTTTAAACAATAACCAAATAAACACATACATATATACCTAATCACGCCATTCCCTTACGGGGGTTGGGGGGTGAGATTGGCAAGAAACCGTGCTTATAACTCAAAAACAACTCCGTCCATCCTTACTAACTTTCTCCACACTTCCCAACGGCTGGTTAGTACTACCTGAACCATCTGGTAAATATACCATATACTAGGGTAGGGGATTTAAGGAGTTCCCCGTTGCCTTCCACACTGAATTTCTATGAGCGAGTGCAAAAGGGTTTACCAATTTTGCCGAGAAAGGTATTTTCACATAATTTCCAGGGTTCTTTTACATACCACAATCGTCATGAGACCGACGGCTTTACTTCCCCTCCGAAGGAAGTTGATCACCGAATTTTTATTGCTTAAATAAACCCCCGTTGGCCCCGGCTGGGTATGAAGCCACGAACACCGTATCCTGAGGCGAGCACTTTATCCCGAGACCACCGCGGTTGAATTCATTCATCCTTGTTCTTATTGGACAGAGAAAACGCGGGGTTGTGGCTGCGCGGCACAGCATGCAGCATGCACCCAGGCGCTTTACAACATCAGGCATTTTTTAGTGTTTAAAAATAGTTATTTAAATTTAATTAACCTAATAATTATTTATAAATAAAGAAATAACATTTAAATATTTGATCTAATGTTAACTGATAATGATTAATATTAATTGATTAATAACAATCACTTTTATGGTTTTATGACATTCGGGGTGCTTTGTCGGCGAATCCCCTTGATATTTCATTAAAATCATCGGAAAATATTTGGAGAAAAGAGCGGACCAAGGGATAATACGAGTAATTATACTTGCACAAGTTGATTTGACTGCCGATGACGGAGAGATCGAGGTTCGAATCTCTCTCGGGTGTACTAAGGGTGGTTTTCCACTCCCTCCACGCAAATTCGGGTACACTTCATTCAAATGTAACTTTCCTAATATCTAAGACCATTAGCGTATTAGTATATAAGTATATAGTTAGACGCGGTGCTTAATAATAATAATAATAATAATAATAATAATAATAATAATAAAATCATCAATTGATGTTTGCTTTTGATGGTTGGGATCGCGCAAACAGCAGGCGGTCGAATGGGCTGGCCACCCGACGACATAACCCGACATGGAATTGAAAGTGATGTGTCAAATTAAACATCTACACATGACTTGAAGCGTCTGAGCTCAGCAAATCCGCCTGACCAAATCATGTCGTCTGTAGCTGGCAACCCTTGCGCTGGTATTTTGGCGAGCCACGTATATTCGCGTCAGATTGCGCGGGGCAGTTTAGCAGAAAATATACTCCTCATGTCGCAAGAGAAAACGCCCGTGCATTGACTATAAAAAACAACCTACCGATCTCGTGATAAAACCCACTCAACTAGCGGCAGGTTCCTATAAACTGACCTATTCGCAATGAGAGTCACTATTGAGAGGCGCGTGTTTATCCCCCCTCACTTCCCCACTTCCACAATACGAGAGAAACTACACGTGCGAGCCTGGGTCGGCGAGAACTCCCGAACCTAACTTCGGCAATCTCCGGCCGGTCCCGCGCGTTTTCAGTTGTGTACAAAATGTAATCGAGGATAGGGTGACGTCACGGGAGGTACTACCCTACAAAAAAAAGATAAACTGTGCGTACGTATGGCATGTAAATGCGTGGTGCGCATGAGCATTTGATATAAAGTTGAGGGAGGGGGGAGGAGAAAGGGACATTAGATTTTATTTTCGGGGGGGTCCTTCTATCCCCCCTTCTTATATCTTTCTCCACCTCCCCCCAAAAAAAGGGGAACTCCCCCTTTTACCCGGACCAGGTCGTGGACTCCCGACTACCTTGACACGTGCATCGTTGTAGGAAGCCAGTAGGTCTGAGGATTGGTCGTAGGGGAAGTACCACAAGAACACAGTCAACACGCTAACCTCAGTCGGTTGATGTAGGCAACAGCTTCACTCCATTCAGTCAGTGTGTTGTCGGCGACATTGCCGCATGTCAGCCAAACTTGGAGCTACGGAATTTGGTACAAACCCCCTCTTGTTCAAGTAGTCGTTTGGGGATTCATATATCTGCTCTTTTTTAGTTGTTGTCGTCTCATGTTTTACACTTATTATTATTATTTTTTGATCCGAGCATAATGGAGGATATTTGGGAGAAAACCCAAAAGGAATGGATTAAGAATATCTTGCTGGCGTACAAGCCAAATGCCATCCCTGGTAAGGGCAAACTTTTTTTTTCTTTAAAAAAAAAGCCATTTATGAAAATGGTTTTTTTTCCATTACAAGAACATTTATTAAATTTGCAAACGAAATTAAGTCTGCACTCTTCTTCAAAATCACTTCTTTTCCTACTCAACTTTTCATATTATTAAATTGATAACGTTCTTGCTAATAACTGTGCACTAAACATCACGATGCTTTATTAACTGCCGTGTGTCGTCAAATATTCTCTATTAATACGTCTTATGTTTTATTTTTATTTTCACCTTAATTTAATTAATGATTATTTTATTCTGCCTCATTTGTTGCATGTTTTGTTATTGCAATACTTTTTAGACGGTGTTTAAATGGTTCCTAACTAGTGTGTGATCGTGTGTGTGATACAGCGAGTGGGTCGACGTAAGATGGAAACTTGGGTGTACGCATCTTGAATCTTGATAAATTGTATTTTAAATTTTTTAAATAGTAACAAATATTGTTGTGTTGTAGGGCTTTAGAGCCGGAATAATGAACTCTTCTACCAGTGAATACCCAGTTTTATTAATGTCGGCTGTAAACACTTTAGAATCATATTTTGATCAACAACTAAACATATCACTTTTTGATAGAATATGTAAAAAACAGGATGTGATAGTAAAAAAATAAAACTTATTGGAACAATTAGAAATTTAATTAGAATGATACTTTTAATCCTTTACGCCTACCCAAAATTAACAGTTGAATATATTTAACATGATGCAAACAGAATAAAAAAACACTCACCCACACATGGAAAATATTATATACTGTAGTACAGAAACACATAAAAATAACGTGGTTTAAATGTGTTTAAATCCGAGATTTCATAGTTTTTCGAAACGTGGTTGAATAACCTATGAAAAAGGTTTTGGATTTAGATTTTTTCTTTTCAAAAAATGAATGTTCTAAGTTTATCGAACATTTTCGATCATAACCAACATTATTAAAACATTTTATGATGTTAATAAACAATTGAACATAATTTTCTCAAATTATTCTATAACTCCCTTAAACTGTAAACCTTGTTTTTAGCCACAATATCAACATATCTCTTTTAAAAACCTTTTCCCTTAATCCCCCCCCCCCCCCACGATATGTAGGTTCATAAAAACAATCAAGTAAAATGAGTTTGGAAGGAGAGCTTTTCTTAAAAAAAATACCTCAACATAATGATCAGTATAATCTAAATATTTAAAAACTAGCCCAATGAAAAACCCTATTAATATCATTCATTACCTAAGCCTTAGCTCTCTGATCAAGTGGCGAAACGAAGTGTAAAACTAAATTTATGAGGAAGATAAATTAATAACGAATGAAAAATATGTAACTTTTAACGATTCATAGGTTTGCCCTCCCCCCGAACCCTTTCTAAAGTAAGCACTCACCCTTTAAACTGAGGACTTCACGAGATGGGCGTGGCACGGGAATTCCCCACAGGCCGAGCCGGTGATGCTAGGTTTCATATAAATAACAATTTTTAAAACATGATTAAATTATAAACAAAAGTTGTATAGGTACACCCGTAACATTTTAGAAAAAACAAAAAACAACAGCGATTTCAAAATATTTTAATACCAAATGGAATTACACAGTGAGGAGCGTTAAGAGTTTAGACTACACAGTCCAATTTTCACAGAAAGAACCTTATTTGATTGCTAGAAAAGTCCCTAGATTTACTTTAACGTATTCATACGTCAAGACATATGATCTACAGCTGTCATTAATGTATTATTAATATATACAAAATAACATTAATATTATAGTAAAATGTTATCAATGTTGACCGTAACAAAACATATTTATATTTTCTAAAAGGCACTTCCTAGCAAAATCCTACTGTACCAGGGCATCACCGAGTGGGAGTATTTTAGGGATCCACCCCTCTCTCCACCTCCCTCCCATTAATACATTAATATTGTGTTTCTGCAGTGCTCCTCTTATTGGAGTCTTATTTACAATTCATAAACTCTACCATCCCGGGGACTTGCCCTGACCCCCTCCACCAAACTAAATGTCCGGTTGCGCCCCTGAATGCCACCCTAGTGTGCGACTTTTGACTATCTCACGGAGACACGAGAGTTCTCACATGTTGTGTTCCTCTCTCCAGAGAACCTGTGGCACCGCGTCTCCGAGATGGTGGGATACTTCAACTCGGAACTGTCGGCGCCTCAGGACGGCCGCAGCCCCCAGGAACCCCGAGGGGGGCTAGACTGCACTATGGGTCCTCTCCTGGGCAACAACCCCACTTCCGGGGATGACCCTTCCTCCGTCAAGAGGCTCGTCTGCAGCCCGGACCTTCCGGTATTCTCCTTGACGCAGGCCTTCGAGGAGGCAGCCGCCGTCGAGTCTTCGGCGGCGGCAGCGGCGGCGGTTAACGTTGCGACGACGACACCTCTCTCCGCCCCGTCGCCCGCCCCCTCGCCCGCGTCGGACAAACCTTACGAGTGCACGTTCTGTCCAAAGACATTCACCCAGAAAAACACGTTTCAGAACCACGTGCGGTCCCACGGCAAGGAAGGCGAAGACCCCTACCAGTGTAACATCTGCGGTAAGACGTTCGCGGTCCCCGCGCGGTTGACCCGCCACTACCGCACGCATACGGGCGAGAAGCGTACCAGTGCGAGTTCTGCAGCAAGTCGTTCAGCGTAAAGGAGAACCTGTCGGTCCATCGCAGGATACACACCAAGGAACGGCCGTACAAGTGCGACGTGTGTGACCGGGCCTTCGAGCACAGCGGCAAATTGCACGACACATGCGGATACATACGGAGAGAGGCGCACAAGTGTGCCGTCTGCGCCAAGACATTCATCCAGAGCGGGCAGCTCGTCATACACATGAGGACACACACGGGGGAGAGCCTTATGTGTGCAAGGTGGGTTGACTCCCAAATAGTGGCACTAATAAAAGTCCAAGAGGTAGCTTGGGAGAGTGCACTAGTCAATAGCCAGCGGGCACTTTCTAATTTGGGTACAGTATGATAGACAGAGGAACTTTCTAGTTGGGTACATTACGTAGACAGCAGGGCACTTTCTAGTAGGGTGAGCAGTTCACTAGTAGACATAGCACAGGGCACTTTCTATTTTATTGGGTACAGTACGATAGACAGAGGACACTTTCTAGTTGGGTACAGTACGGTAGACAGAAGACACTTTCTAGTTGGGTACAGTACGATAGACAGAGGACACTTTCTAGTTGGGTACAGTACGATAGACAGAGGACACTTTCTAGTTGGGTACAGTACGATAGCAGAGGCACTTTCTAGTAGAGTACAGTACGATAGACAGGGACACTTTCTAGTTGGGTACAGTACGATAGACAGAGGACACTTTCTAGTTAGTAGATACAGTACGTAATAGAAGCAGGGACACTTTCTAGTTGGGTACAGTACGATAGACAGAGGACACTTTCTAGTAGAGTACAGTACGATAGACAGGGGACACTTTCTAGTTGGGTACAGTACGATAGACAGAGGGCACTTTCTAGTAGAGTACAGTACGATAGACAGGGGACACTTTCTAGTTGGGTACAGTACGATAGACAGGGACACTTTCTAGTTGAGTACAGTACGATAGACAGGGACACTTTCTAGTTGGGTACAGTACGATAGACAGAGGCACTTTCTAGTAGAGTACAGTACGATAGACAGGGGACACTTTCTAGTTGGGTACAGTACGATAGACAGAGGGCACTTTCTAGTTGGGTACAGTACGATAGACAGCAGGGCACTTTCTATTTTCTAGTTGGGTACAGTACGATAGGCATAGTTAATAGCAAAGAGAACAAATAAATAATTTAATAGGTTCTAAAATTTAAAAAAAAATCATCTCAACATTTTAAAATTCCAGCTTTGAGGTGCACATGTTCGTACACAGGGGCTACTTATTTTCAACACTCATGACAGACAAACTCTTCTTTTTATTAATTTAATTTAGCGCCGCGTCTTACTACCCGTTCGGGTTATATATACACTTATGTACTAATTACGCTAATGGGTTAGAAATTGGGAAGGCTGAATTTATAGGAAGTGAGCCCACATTTGCGTTGAGGGAAAGTGTAAAACCATTTAGGGAAAACCACCCCAGTTCACCCGACCGAGATTCGAACCTCAATCTCCCCATCCTTGACAGTCTAGCTCAACACGAAACTAGCGCGTTGACTAATTAAGCCACCGAGGCGGATTTTTATTTTATTAATGTAGATAGATGGCTTTTCCCCTAAGTTATAAAAAATCATTTATTTATGTTACAGTATAATTTATGGTGGCCAGTTATAGTGTGAATATAACACCTTTTAATTGATTATTTCTTGTACTTATAATATCGATTGTTACCACAGCCGCGAAACAAAAAAAGCTATATTAATACCTTTTGTTCTTTCAATTAGTTATGAAAGAGCCAACTATACATTCATCCTAATGGAAGTATTATTAAAAACTTTTGATAACTCATTTTATTAACTATATAGCTATCCGCGTCAGTGGCCGAATGGTCTAAGGCGTCACTCTCATGTTAAACTGCCCTGCTAATGATGACTGGGTGATCGGGGTTCGAATCCCGCTCGGATCTACCGAGGGTGGTTCTTCCTAAACGATTTGTTTCCCACTCTACCTCCACGCAAATGCGGGTATATAACCTATAAAACCGACCCCGTGGTGTATTGGTCAGTTCACGGGCCTAAGGGTCTAGGGTTCGATTCCCGGTTGGTACCATGGTTATTTTTCCTTAAGGAAACTACCCCAACGGTCACAGGGTTAGGTTAAAGTCTTTCCACTGGTTCCACATCCTATTATTATTATTATTATTATTATATTATTATTATTATTATTATTAGCACGTGTCTTTCTACCCGTTCGAATTATACGCACTTACGCTAATGTGTAATGGTGAGATGAAATGGAGGACCTACAGTTTAACATGGGATCCGAACCACGGTGGAGACCTGGCATTCCCCACGATCCCCATCATACTCACCATCACCACTATTTCATCTCATCGGGACATGGAAATAATCTCAACGGAAAAGTGGACAATTAGTATATTCGGGTGTCCCCTGGGTAACATTTATTAGTAATAGCCAATCTTTCCACGAACTGGGCTTGCGAGTGATGTAGCCAATACGCGCAATATTGCAATAATCTCTAAAATACTTCCTACCTCATTAGAGTAATTATCATGTATATGTATAATCTGAACTGGTAGTAAGACGAGGTAATGAAAAAACCTACAATTTGACGAACCAAATAAATATTATTTCTACAAGGGTTGATATTAGTGACTTTCAATCAAAGTTTTCAATGAAGAATATAATTTTAGGTGCTCCAAAATACTATTCATAAGGAAATTGTAAGCTGTAATAATTTATGAAGCGATGTTGGTCGTGAACACGTTTATTTTCATGTCTTGCACACGACTACAAGTGTGTGTAATGGCTTTACAGTGGGCTATCGAGTAGTTTATTTGAGTTTACGAGCTATCAAACTATGTGATGCTTCTTAGATTTGTTTATGACGACTGCAAAGGTTCCCGGGAAGTTTTAACCTCAGTTTAATTTGACCAGATGCAAACCCCTAGTCAGGATGCCATTAAAAAAAATGTTACGTAGTGTCTCATAAAATTTCTCGCTCATTTAGCAAAAAAAAGGATACATTTACTTAAAACTCGTAAAATAGTTGAAAATAACTAATATACAATACTGCAGAAACATAATGTAAATAAAGAGCATCACATTCCTCCAAAGAGCATAATTGAAATAATAAACATGGCTATAGAAACCTTGAGGAAAAATTAAAATCTCTATTTACCAAAAAGCATAGGCCTATCGATCGACTTCCCATTTTTCAGAACTCCATTTAAAATAGGCCTATTTTTTTAAAGCTCGGAAACTATCGGTTTTTATATACTTATAATTCAAATAAAAGTTCTTTATTTTTAATAGTCGTACAACTTTTAAATTATAGGCTATTTCGTATTTAAAAATGTTGCGTAGATATTAACCAAAATTTGAGAAACCCGCTTTAGTTGTTAAGTACCCTCTAAGTTTTTTTTACAGAAAAATGAGATGCGCCATTAGTTTGTAGTAATAAATATTGAATTATAATCAAACTCGTTAGAGCTGATTTCGAAAAAAAAAAAAAAAAAGCCCTTGTCTATGTTCGTCTCAAGTAAACTATCCTTAATTTTAAGGTTAGACATCTAGTTCCAAAAATTCCTCCGGGGAACCTTGTAAGAACCTTATACACCAAGTTATAGCCCGATTGGTAAAATGGTTTCGGTTCTAGACCCAGTAATAGACATAAGACGTCGCGAAAAACACTTTTTCAGCTTAAGGGAGTTATTGAAACGTAGACATTTATCGAAATATAGCGTTTTAATAGACAATCACAATACTCCCTTTCTCCGAAAGGTCACGAGGAAGTAAAAATGGAATACGCTAACTACCTGTAGCTTAAGGGGACCGCCTACCGTAGCGCTGGTGCGCGTAGCAGATGTACAGTACAAAAAAAATACCACTTTCGTTAAGAAGTGTTTTTTTCTCTCTTCACAGTACAGTGTACCCCAAATTGGCGAGGGGTGGTAATACAACTGTGGGTCGTGAGCCTATTTTTGGTCGGTAATGTAATGGTGGCCTAACGCGCTACTCTCGTGTTAGACTAGACTCCTGATGACGGGGAGATTGAGGTTCGAGTTTCGTTCGGGTGTAATGAAGATTTTTCTAAAACGGTTTTCCACTCTCTCCATGCAAATGCGAGTACACTTACTATAAATATAAACTTCATAACCCCTAACACATTTGGCGTAATCTATACTTATAAAATAACATGTCCTGACTGACTGACTGATAATCGCCGAGCGCAAACTATCAAGGCTACAAGCATGAAACTCGGACTGTATATTCATTTTATGTAGGCACCCCTAAGAAAGGATTTAGAAAATTCCACCCCAAAGGGGTCAAAATAGGGGATGATAATATGTATGATAATATGTATGAAAGTCCGCATTTTGAAAGTTACATAAACAAAATTTTGTATTTCGGTTATTGACGTAAAACAAATAAATACGTGTTTCAGGAATTTTGGAAATTTTATTTAGTAAGAGATAAAAAAGGGGGTGAAAGTTTGTATCGGACTTGCATTATTTTTGATCTGAGGTCAAGTTATGGTCATCAACGTAACGTAATATTTTAAATTAATCTGTAAATACATATGTATATTTTCGTATTTGTATATAATCAACTTCCACGCGAGCAAAGCCGCGGGCAACAGCTATCTAGTTTAGTACATAAGCGAATAACCCGGATGGGTAGTAGGAAAATAATAATAATTAAACATTTGTATTCCCTCAAACAAAAAAGGTTCCGGCGTCTGCTACAATATAGATTAATAATCACTCAAATCTCACCTGAGGGAATTTTGACCTCGCCCCCCTTTCCTTTAGAGATTTGGACCAATGTATCTTGGCGGTAGTCGTTCTCTCTGGATCCCTGACAGTATTGACCGCTACTAGATCCCACACAAACCAACTTAACCTAGGACAACAACGCCCAACCCTATTAGGCTCTGGTTTGAATCAAACCGGCCGGTGACCGCTAGCGCTGTGGTCAGCCCCTCTCATGTCCTACACTACCCGCCACGGGACAGCAATCAGACCGTACTAGGTGATGTTCACATGTAAGATCAGTGTTTTGTCTGTGTGTGCAGGTGTGCTCGAAGGGGTTCACGTGTTCCAAGCAGCTCAAGGTGCACACACGCACACACACAGGAGAGAAACCCTACACGTGCGACATATGTGGCAAGAGTTTCGGCTACAACCACGTCCTGAAGTTGCACCAGGTGGCCACTTCGGGGAGAAGGTGTTACAAGTGCACCATCTGCCAGAAGACGTTCAACTCCAAGAAGACCATGGAGGTGCACATCAAGAGCCACTCGGACCCCACGACCTCGCGAGGGGGTGAGTCCTCCTGCGGTTCTTCGGGCAGTGACAAGGAGAACAAGGCCGACAGTGACACGGAGCACCCTCCGCCCCCCTCCAGACCCTCTTGCTTCCCTGAGGAGCGATCCGTATCCCCCCAGGTGACGTACGAGCCGGAACCTGAGAGACTACCTCAACAGCCGCACCCCAACATGAGGGAGCTGTGTCAGTACCTGTACCCCAACAGCGGCGGGGGGTCCTTCTACCAGCAGTCCTTCCGCCCCTCCGTGGGGGTGAACCCAGCCCTTTTGGAGGCCGTGGCCGTCGCGGCCGCCTCCGAGGGGCGGGACCTCTCCCCCATTCCCAGTATGAGCGACCAGGACGAGGAGGAATACCCATGTGAGCCGCAGCACCGGGAATACGTCCTTGATGAGAGTCACTCTCCCATGAGTGTCGAGGTGCTCTCCGTGACGGAACCCTCGGTTTACCTCATACCGGAACCTCTGGCGTCGATGCAGAGACATACCCCGCCTCCTTACGGTTTCCAGCTCCCCCCGCCCGATTTCCTGGAGGAACCTCCGCCGACGGCGATGCTGGTCAGGTTCCCGCCGACGAGGCGGACGACGAGGGAGGATCACAGGAGGTCGCCTTCCCCTCCCATCGTAACGGTGGAACCCATACTGACGCCGCCCAGCAGCAACCCGGTGAGTCCGTTCCCCTGGAGTTGGCCGCCGTCGGGCGAGAGGTGCTCAGCTTACCCCCCCGCAAGCGCTCCAAGATGATCCTCAAGTCCATGGAGTCCGAGATGGTCTCCGTCCGATACAGCTCCGTCATACACTACGCCAAGGCTTCGTAACTTACCTTAGCTATAGTTACTTAGCAAAAAAAACCTAAGACTTAATTAAAAACGACTGGTAATTTTTTTTAAGGTTTAATTATCTTTGCAGACTGATATTTTTGTTCATAAAAACAAAACACTTTTGAAGACCTCAAATTAATGTCTGTGATAGAAGTGGTACCGGTATTCAGTAAATGGTCTCTTTTGACTTTTGTCGTCACTCCCCGGCGCTAAATAAACAACAACAAATAACCTTTGTTTATTCGGAATTGCCTCGATTCGATTATGTCTCGAATTCGTGACCGCATGTGTTGGATAATAATTCTTACGATAAACTTAACGTTCACTTAACGTAACGTGTGATCAGGATTCGCGTAACAACTCTAGTAAAACACAGACAATGAATTTGGATGTTTTGAAAACTAATACATTGTTCTCTTAAACGAAACCCAAGCATTTAAGGCGGATTAGGCTACAAGTACTTGCAATAGAATCTTTACCGGATCTACAAAATAGAGAGTAGTTAGAGGCTATGACGTTTTATGGTTCACGAGATACAGGCAAACAATCAATATTGAATAACTCGTCTGCGCACTATAAACAAACGAAGTACTAAATACCCCGTTGATGTTGCTTGCGACATGATTGGCTGACAAAAACACATGGTACACTTCACTCGATGTCCACGTAACGGGAATGCTCTCTCCTGAACAACTCTTAGTTTAAGTGAATTGTATTGTGATGGCCTCTATTTTAAAAACATGAGGATAACCTTTACGTTATGTTACCTGAACGTCAAGTTGATGGCAATAGCCTAGTCAGAGATCTCGTAGCATTAGTAGGTGACGGGTAAGCTGAATTCTCCTTCACAACATTCATTTCATATTTTAATAGCTATTTTTATTCTCTCTGTCTTACTAAACGCCTGGTTTGATTACCACCAGTTGAGTAGAGACACCAGGAAGGCTGGAAGTCGAATTTGCGTGGAGGAAGATTGGTAAAACACTGTAGAAAAACAACCAAAATACCTTTAGTATACAAATTCAAGAATCCAAGCTTGACCTAATTCTGGTAACAGGAAAACTCAAACTAAATGAGCCTGACATTTTGTCAGTGTGCCACCAGTACAGTTTCTCATCAATGGTTAGAAACTAGAGAAGGGGGTCTATATTTTACTAAAACAGATAAAAATTTCCTTTTTCAGTCTGAAACTAGCACGGGAGACTGAATACAAAAATACACCTCAACGAAGATTTTCAATTTTAAAACAGATTTTATGGACTGTATTTCCCTTGTTTTTATCGACTGATCTGTAGAACCTTATGGTATGCAATAAGCTCATCCAACAGCGGTAACTAGACTGAAATAAAAATACCAGTTAGGTTGAGAGGGGACGTCGACCATATGTTACCACATTTGCGGTGGTCAAGCATTAGCAGCTCATAACCCCATACCCTCTTCTGAAAATGACGGAATGTACCTTAATTAATAGATAAACCAAAACAAAAAGGGGGTGTTCAAACAAGCATTGAATTATCTTAAACATTTTTGTTGTTGTGGAAATCATTTGTACTCTGTTTATTATAACAAACTTTTGTTCTTTAATAAGTTACATGGTTTGGCGACTTCCTTAACTTTTTTGTTACTATACAACTTATAACAATGTATTTATTGAAGTTTTACTAATAAATAATACAAATGTCAACATACACACAAAACCTACATGGTTTGGTGGCCGTATGGTGTAAAGCATCACTCTCGCAATAGAAGACTGCCGATAACGTAGAAATTGGGGTTTGAATCTTGGTTGGGTGGTTTTTCCTAAATTATTTTACCCCTCTTATCTCTAGCAAATTCAGATACACTTTTTCTAAATTTAACCTTCCTCATCCCTCACATATTAGCATAACTAATATATGAGTATAATTTGAATGGGTAGTAAGATGTGGTGCTAAAAAAAATCTATATTTTTATAGAGTAACTAATGAAAACATAATATAAAGACCCCAAAGTTATTTATTTTAGAACAAAAGTTTGTTAATCAATAGAATACAATTAAGGCGTGGATGAAGGTGATGCAAGTAAAGGTCAGTGTTTTCGCAGTTTTATTGCAACATTCTTATTTTGGTCAAAATAAATCAAATAATGCTTCAGTAAAAACATGGAATTTTTAATTTTCTAGTGTATAACCCGAACAGATAGTGGTGCGAAGTATTATTTTAAATTTTCTTCTCATGGTGATATCAACAGTTGTTAAACATCTGTCGAGGGTGTCCTGGAATTTAATGACAGCTTTTTCTCTTTATTTAAAAAGTTTGTTATTTAATGCTGCTATTGCTATGCTCATAACAGATATCCAACAACTGTTGATATCAACATTTGAAGAAAAATAAACTTTTATGTTTGTACTAGTGCAATATTTTATTTATTTTTCTACAATTATTTTTTTCTAAGAAACTGCAAAAACACTGATCTTTTTTCTCATGTCCCCCCTTAATATTTACCCCGAAAATAGCTACATTCTATCCCCCCCCCCACCTTCCTGAAACCAGGATGGTTGCAAGGGGCTTTGTCCACCTTTCAACTTCGGTATTATACTGTAGGTCTGCAATACCAGTTTGTGCATTTCCTCCATAACGCACAACTATAACATCAAAATAACAAATGTCTAAAAAAGAATCCTGTGCTGTCCTATACAGAAGACTGCATTGACTCTGAATACCTCGTCATTGACTGATCATTACATAAAACATGTAAGTATTTAACAGTCATGTATATATATGTACAAAGTTATGTTTGTCGCATAACTATCATAGCATTTGTTTTACTTATTGTAATTTTTTTACATAAATATTTTGGGTTGTTCCTTTTATTATATTATTATTTTTGTATATTAAAAAAAATGTTATGAACCCATGAATGTATGTATTAATGAATAGAAGAAAAAATTAATTAATAAGTGCCATGTAAAAAAAAGACTTGAGAATCATCAAAATAATTATTATTGTAACAGAGTTGTAGCTTTTTAGTGTACGTGTAATATTACACTTTTCATAATTCGCTAACAAACGTCTTGGAAAATAAATATTTGATTGTTATTTTTAAATAGTTTTTTTAAATCATTCTCTTTGCATGGTGAAAAAAATAATTAAGCTAGTATTTTTTTTATATAAAGGTATAGATTTTTATTTCTATGCGATAAAAAATCTAGATTATTTATTTGTCAGGTGTTTTTTTTATTAAACTTGTAGCTTCTTCTATAGCAAATTAAAGTAGCTATTCTACTATAGCTGACAAGTAGCTATATAAGGCAGTTTGAAAACATAATGTATTGTATTGATAATTTGCATAGTTTAAAATTAAATTTGTATAAATAGATATTTATTCAGAATCATATTTTCACTGAAATGTTGTTAAGTACCTCCATAATTGTTAAACGTATATGCAAAACAATCTTTATTTTTCTTTCATTAAATGAATGCCTATATATATATATATATATACTAGTGTGTTTTTATTCTACATAAAAATAGACCAAAAGTATTATAGCATAATAATTAGATGTGTATAAGCTAATACTGTTTGGTTAGCAAAAAAAAAAAAACTTTTATTAGGAATACAAATACTAAAATAATCTACCTCCTGTGAATAGTACAAACTACAAGACACTGCCCTTGACTTGAACAATGTCCCTTAGACATGATCATCAACAGGTCAGGTCTGTTTGGAACATAAACCTCTCCAACATATCCTTTCCCCTCACTATCTCTCTTCACAATCCCCAGTCTTCTCTCTTATCTGCACTCCCTTCAGCCTCCCTCCCCTCCCACCAATCCTTTTGTATTCTTCTTGGCCTCCTACTTCAATATCCAAAATCTTTGTTTTTTGTATGTCCCTTAGTGACATCACATAATTGCAAGAAAATGTCAAAATACTTCAAGCATTCATTCATCACTGGAACAATGGTAGAGCAATTTTCAGAGGCATGCTGAAAATTAATAAAAGTTTAGGCTCGGCTAATAAGAACTATTGATGCTAAAGAGCCCCTCCACCAACATGATCACTATCATTTTGCTCAGTTCAATAGTAATAGTAATAATAATAATTATTAATATCATTTCAATCTCCTTTATTACAGTTCTGGTCAACAGTCGTAAGACCTATAACAGGCCAGCACTGAAAAGTACACAACTACCTTACAAATTCATATAATAACAAAATAAATTAATCAATAATGGCTAAATAATGATACATACTGATGGAAAATTAAAAAGGACATAATTATTAATGATGATGATAAAAATAATAAATATACTTAAGTGTAGTAAAAGCATAAGTATTTGAAAAGGATAATAATAATAAAATAATAATGACTAACACACGTCCATAAGACGATAGTAACATAGCCATCAAAAATCTCTAATAAAAAACAACTTTGAAATAATTTTTATTAATACTCTTTACATGCTATTATCTAAGACAGCAGCAATCTCCAACTTTTTGTTGTGGGCCAAATTTGACTATTAATCAACGACTCGTAACCAGTTCTGTTTATTATAACATTTTAGAAAACATTCCATAATATAATAACATTATGCTACACTACTCGTGACCCTAAAGTGCATTTTAAAATAAATATACCCAAAACTACACCATAAGAGCGTCCATTTTATCATATGTATATAAAGAAAAATAGTTTGATCCATCATCAACTTAAGAAATATATACATATATTTTTTCTTTTAAGTTTAGGGTGGATCAAACTATTTATATTTGTTTTATCCTATCAGAATGTAACCAATCGAAAGAAAGATTGCAGACTGGATGAAATAGCACAGGCTGAACACACTGATAGGGTATTTAAAAAAACTATTTTTTTTCAGTTTGTATCAGGTTGAATTTGGGTCGAGTTCAAACATGGCTGAAATACATTAATTTTGCTGTTTAGTTAGCTGTGAATCACAGCCAATCATTATAGAAGGTCAATGACGAGCATTGGACCCTCCTTAATATCGTGAAACGTGGTCAAAGCACACCACTGAATGGGTTACAAAAGGGTGCTAAGCCATTACACTTACTTCCTAGGTTGAGGTGTCAGATCAAAAGAAGGATATTGCAAATTAGGATTCTAATCACATCAAATTAAAATGTGACTATAAATTAAAGTGAACAGATGCACGACCGTCTTATTTTTATTCATCAACCAAATCTGGGAGGGAAGGGGATGTTTGATAAGTAGCGGTATTTAATTCACAAATACACCGCTGAAACACAGAAACAATTCTGCAGAGCTTTCATAAAAATAAAATGTCACAAAAACAATTTTTTTAAGGGACAACAAGTTCATTTTATTTGATTAATCTGATATCAAACCACACTTAAAATGAGACTACAGATTTCCCTATGAAAAGTTGTTGTTCACCACATTGTTTTGCGGTAGGATGATATAAACGAGGGGTTGAGGGTTTGTCCCCTCTCCACCAGAAAGTATTATTCATTTTATTTTTATATTCTTCCCATTGCCTAAAAGTTAGTAAATTTTTAAGTCTATTCTAAAATTCTTAGCTCGTACAACTAAGATTATATTAAGAAACCGCTTAGATTAATTTAAGAGGGATTTACTACTCATTTGGGTTATACACATGTACTAATTAGGCTAATCTAAAAGAAATGAAGAATATAAGTTAGAGGAAGTGTGCCCGCGTTTGTGTGAAGGTAGAGTGGGGAAAATCCTATCCTTAGTTCATCTTATCAGGATTCAAACTTCAATATCCCTATTCTTGGTACACCTTATAAGGATTCAAACTTCGATATCCTTATCATTGGAACCCCGGTCAATTGTTCAACATTCATCAATATATGTTGGGGTACTTCACAACTCCCTCCTAAGTACATTTCTGGAAATGACCTTGTTATTAAATTTCTCAGTAAAAATATTGGCCATTAGTCAGATATGAAATATATCCATTACAATTTAATTGTGAAAGCAATTCAGAGAAATTATCTAAATAGCTATAGCAGAGCGAAAAAGATTAGGAGAACATTTCTAATGACAACAAATGTATGAACATTTGCTGGAAAAAATGAATAAGAAAATTAAAAAAATAATAAAGAGAAAGAAGATAAAAAAAACCTCAAATTTATATGACTACTTGAAAATTAAATTTACAAAATGACAAAACATAAATCAGATAAATGCAAATTTACTGACCTTGGCTGTAAATGTGAGCATTTAGATCTATATTCTTTGCATTTTTTAGAGCAGGAAACTTTTGCGCCAAAATAAATGAAATGTTGCTTTGGTAGATACATAGTTATTTTTTCTTTGCACAGGAATATCAACAGTTCTCAAATACATATCACAAGTACAGCGGCAATTGGACATTCTTTTTAAATGAAGCTGTTTTGGTTCAAATTCTGCTGTTCCCTTAACAGATAATTAATAACTGTTAAGATTATACCAGAATTTTCTTCTTTCCTCCAAGTCATCTAATATTTGAATCCTTCTTCCTAAGTTCCTATTTCCCTCAATCTTTCCTTCTATGACGTGCAAAAGACAGTTCCTCCTAAGGATGTGTCCAATCCAGTTTGTTTTGTAGCGAACAATCACATCCAAAATGGTTCTATTCTCACCCACTCTTCTTATGACTTGTTCTTTCATCACCATGTCTGTTCACCTGATCTTCTCAAGTAATGTGTTTAAAATTAGACTAATCTGGAGCAATACTTTATTTGTTTAGACCAACAAAGTGTTTTGTTATAAAACCCAGAAAAGTATGGAACCTAACTCACATTTCCTTCCAACTCAGGGTTTGAACCAATCACCACTAAGATGCTAGTTTGAATCAGTTGGGATGGGCATTAGCCTGCAAGTGAGACAGAGGTGAGCCAGGGACAAGTCAGTTCACTCTACAGTCCCAAACACTACTGGCATCAACATTTACAACACTAGAAACAGCAATACGAATGTGTCATTACACTTGTCAAAATATGCCATAGCTAATTCTGTAAAAAGTTAATGTTGTCCAGGACAGTGTCTCGAGATATCCATGCAAATATTATTGTTTATTAGGTCAAGTAATAAATTTGTTACCTGCTTCAGTGGCGTCAGTCTCATAACAGACTGGACTGCCGATGACGGGGAGACTGGGTTCAAATCAATTTTTTTTTTCCTAAGATGGTTTTCCACTATTACTCCATGCAAATGTGGGTACACTTCCTCTAAATTCAACCTTATTCATCCCTAACACATTAGCTTAGCCATTACATAGACATACAACCTTAACAGGTTGTAAGATGCAATGCTGAAAAAGAAAATGGTTTCAAACTTTTGCTACAAAACCAACCTTTTTTTTTTTATTTCATCAGCAATATTCTTCTTCTTCGAATCTGTCCTGAGACAAGTATCAACTGGATATCTTCCATTTTCTTCGGTCCTGAACATTGTCTTTCATACTCTTGTAGCTTCCTTTCCTGATATCTGTTAGCATTCAAAAACTTTTTCTTCATCTTTTCCCCTCTGTGTTCCTCTTATATTATGTCCCGTTTTTTTTTTTATAAATGAACCTATCTGTAAATCATGTTAAGCTTTTTTTTTTCTGAATTGAATAACCATGAGCCATAGTAGTAACAGAAACACATCTTTTAATGTAATGCTGCGTGTGTGATATCTAAATTGCATGTGGAACTCTTTATATATAGAATACACTAAAAACTCGGTTATTCGAATTCGATTGGACCAGGCCTAATCCGAATAATCTATAATTTGTCACGATAAGGAAAGGAAAAAAATGGACATAGGCAATATGTTGTTGTAATAACACATTTATTTATGGAATTATAATGTATGGGTAGTGAGATGTAATTTTTATTTTGGTTAAGTAAAAGACAGAATAAGGCCTAAACATGTTAAAAAAAAGTTGCTTGTGGAACAATCGATCTCAAAGTTTCTTTTTTTAAAGATGTTAGAGAAAAACTTGTTTCTAGTGTATAACTAATGCTCAAATCATTCAACTGTGTTCCATACCTTAATTATTATTAACCAATATTTCTTGAAGTAGCTTCTAAATTTTTGGTACTTTAATGTGGTGGGTGGGATTTAGGCGTCTTGAACCCAATGACAAGTTTAGGAGCATAGGACCACTGCTGCTTATACTAAGACAATACTAGAAACCCAATTACCTCAGTTACTGTTGACAGTTATTTAAATAGGTTGGAAAATAATTTCAATTTTAGTGTGTTTCTTAAGACTTACTTATTGTCATGTAAATATTTGTATATTATAGCTTAAGCTAAAATAAATGATGTTCGTGAATAAAAGACTTACTTGCAAGAAACTTGTCATTTTTATTACACGTTAACCTATCTAGTCCTATTCCCGTAAGTGGAATATTATTTTAAGTGTAAAATTAGGAAAATAGATAGTATTAGCATGTTTTTCAATTTATAGACAACCTTCTTCAGTAACCGAACAGTCTAAGGTGTAATTCTTGTGTTAGTCTAGACTGCTGATGACGGAGTTCGGATCTCGGTTGGGTGTACAGAGTTTATTTTTACAAAACAATTTTCCACCACCCCTTCACACAAATGCAGGTACACTTCCTTTAAACTCAACTTTCCTCATTTCTAACTCATTAGCATAATTAATATATTTGTGTATAACCTAAAGAGGTAGTAAGAAGTAGTGATACAAATATTTTTTTGATAAAAACCTTCAAGTTGTAACCACATTTCAATTAATTTTAATTAGTTGAAAATTTACACCTCTACAAAGGAATCGAACTTGGGAATGCTGTAAACAGGTGTCAATTTTCAAACTAATTTAAATTGTGGCCACCACCATATGGACATTTACACAAACTGATTTGCATCTTGTATGTTGATATTTATTTAATTAATATTTAGCACCGCGTCTTACTACCCGTTCGGGTTATACGCTTTAAGTACTAACTACGCTAATAAATTGGGAATGTTGAATTAGTGGAAGTGAACCCGCATTTGCGTGGAGGGAGAGTGGAAAACCATTTAGGAAAAACCACCCCCAGTTCACCCGACCAAGATTCAAACCTCGATCTCCCCGTCCTCAGCAGTCGAGCTCAACATGACAAGCGCGTTAGCCAACTACGCCACCGAGGCAGGTGATAATTATTTAAGATGTAAGTTACGAAGAATGTATCGTTTCAGGCTGATTTCATTCCTTTTCATATACATTTTACCATGTATGGGAGAAGAAGGAAATTGGGACATAGTTCACACACTTTATAATGCTGCCACTGGACAAAGGTAAATGCTGCTATTTAAAGAAAATCAATCGTTACTTGTTTAATTCAATTGGAACTCAGCAGAAGGGAGTGTGGAACGCACAACACAACTTCCTAAAAAAAAGAAACCAAATAACACAACGATAGAAAAAAAAATGAAACAATCTTTTTTTTTTAGGTATTTAACGTTTGCTTTCCAAACTGACTGATTATATCAGCACACAACTTAAAAACTTAAATCTAAAACAGACACAACATCCAGCCGTTAATTCATCACTGTGAAAGGGGAAAACCACTTTTCACCAATGATAGATTTTTCGGCCATGGCTGTATTTGAATTGTGGATTATTAGCTTAGTAGACAAAACATGATACTGACTGAGATAAGGTGTGTGTCGAATTAATATGGTACATTTAAAAAGGTGTTTTCACACGGTTTTAATACATTTCTAAGTCATTTAACAACTATTAGTTTTTATCATTTAGCATGGCAAAGCATGAAGTGATGGTAATGACAAGGAAAAGGTAAGGCCTAATAAAGTTATAAAGTTGGATGTAGTATAGGAGATTTAATGAGAAGAGGACAGGGAGAGTTGTTCTATAGGTTTGTAAGAAACCTGCTATGGATAAGAGAAGTCCCCTTGAGGTGTAAGGAAGTGTAGTACAGGGTGTATTTTGTACTCATTGTCACACATGTAGCAGAAACATAGATATTGAATGTTAGAGAGACTAGGAAAGTGAAGGTCATGGGAATGAAGTTTGTGAGGAGCAATTAGCTGTCACGAGGAGGAACAGGATTAGGAATGAAGCTATCCAGGAAAGTGTTGGGGTACAAGGAGTACATGAGATAGTTGAGGAAGCAAGACAGGTTGTATGGGCACATAATGATAGAAAACGAAAGAATTCCAAATAAAATGTTACAAATGAAGTATGTAGGAAAAAGACCTCAGGTGAGTTCAAGAAAGATATTGGAGGAGCAGATAACAGAATGTGTTAAGTGAGAGGAGAAGAATGGAAGTCCTTAAAGGAGGACGAGTGGTAGATGGATAGAGGAAGATGAGTTTTTATCACCTCACAGTCTTAAGATATTTCAAATGTTCAAGTAACAAACTAAAATAACTAAGAAAACAATTTGGTACACTTCAAAATCACATGATCATCAATTGTAACTCGCCTGTGACTGTGTCCGTTTAGGAAAATGCCTCCATCGTCCTCTATCCTTCAGCAACTCTTCCTCCTTTACTTGCTTCCATTATTCACCTCTCACATGCACATATCTTATCGGCTCCTCCCATCTCTTTCTTGGCTTACCTCACAGTATTTTCCCTACACACTTCATCTCCATCATTTTCTTTAGTATTCTTTCCTTCATCCTCACTACATACCCATACCATCTCAGTCTTGCTTCCTCTACTATCTCTTCGTTCATGTTTTTCTTTTCATTATTGTCTAGATTCTAGTAAGAAATTTGAAAATAAAAACAAAAGTTTAAAATCTGGTTGGTCATTTGTTAAAGGCCGTCAGACTGGAGTTATTCTATTTGCCTTCTTGCATCCCAATAACTATAAGTTAAATAAATTATTATTATTAGCACCGCGTCTTACTACCCGTTCGGGTTATACGCACAAGTTAAATAAAGAATGGCAAACTTACCGATCCAATATTATGTGGCCCTCAGACTTTTTGGTGAACCAACCATGCGGACCAATTAATCTTTAGTAATGCTATAAAAATTGTAAAATTACTCGCGCTCTCTTCTGCCACACCTTAATAGAGGACACCTTCAAGGATCAAAAACATGTCTATCATTAGGTGGTGTTCATTATTTGGATTTTTTTTTTTTTAAATCATACTTCTTGATCAGAGTTTATATGAACCTATATACTTTGAATATAAACTAATACAATCTAATTATTGGACTATACAATAATGTTTGTGGGATTTATGACTAATAAATAAATACTGTACCTAGCTTACTGTACAGAATGCATAATACACAGAATATGCAAATAAAATTAAATGCAAACAGTAGAGAGTATGCACGAGCACCGACAACTGATTAACATCCCCCACTGATAGCTAGCAAGGGGTGGGGTTAAGACCTTGAAGTATCATAGTCATTACTAAATAGGATATTTTAGAAACTTTCCCCTGAGGGGGAAGGCAGGTATGCTCATATTTCGCGCAAGAAAATGGAATTCCTGACATTCCTACATATAATAAAATTGTTTTTTTTTCTCATTTTTGTGCACTGTTTAGAGATTGCTATACATAAATATGCATCTTTAGAACTCTCCATTTCTGTTATTGGGTAAGTCTGTTATTAGGAGGTGGTTTGGCTGTAAGAGCCCATTTCATTTTTCCGAGGAAACTTAAAATGTCCGCTATTAAGAAAAATCTGCTATTTAGAGGTGCCCGTTAATGGGGATTTTACTGTATTTGGTTATACAAGGTCAACTCGGTCCTGTAAACCTCAGATTATCAGGTGTATATTGTTTTTACCTTTCCAAATACAGCACTCTCTCTGATTAAAAAGGTTATGGGGGAGTTTCACGGGTATTTGAAGATCCAGGATAGTCAAATTTAATCTCCCATCATCAATCCCAAATCATCACTTTCCTCAACAAACAGGTTTATTAAGAATAATAAATCATGATAGGTGTGAACGATGTCTGTTTTTTCAAGTCGAAGTAAATCAAAAGTCAATTCAAAGTTTGAATATTATTTGTCAGTGGTTTTATGCTTGACATTTTTTTATATTGTGCTTACCAATATATATATTTTTATGCATTAAAATCATTTACAAATGTTTGTAATATTTCATTCTAATCTGATAAATTGTACAAAACTGCTTGGAACGGCAATAATCGATCAAAAATTAGTATTTTTATTTTATGACAATATTTTATTGATGATAATATTGTCAAAGCTGGATTTTTTAACTGCAGTCAAAGCCGATATTTTTCCAAAGCAAAGTCAAAGCTTTGTACAACTCTATAACAGTTATTAGTGTTAAGAATTAAAATATTTAAATTAGTTTGATTCAAAGATGCAGATCTTGAGGGACGATGCAGATATGGATGAAAATTGAAGCTTTGAGGCTAATACTTTGATAATCAATGCAGGGATATAAAAATGTTGTATAATGTGCAGAATATAACCTAAGTTTATACTAAACCAAGGTTTTTAGAAATTTGTGAAAGCCAATTTTAATAAAAAATAGCATCACTATTTTATAATTATAATTTTAACAAATAATCTTACAAAGAAAAGTTTGGATTTAGCAATCAAATCTTTACCTACAGACTCAGAACCACACCCAATGCTACCTATACATTCAAATGAATATTGGTAACAGATTCAGGGTTGCCACTAATTTATAACATTGAATGCAATGCAAGTAGTCTATGCCCCAACTCCATAATTAATTATAACCACGTTGACTAAAGTTAAAAACTTTAGGGCCTGGGCCCATCATGAGCAATTAAATTTATTTTTTACTTGTTTATTTGAAGCTTGTTTCTGGACTGTACTACTTTTCACACATTTACACAAAACATTTTATTTCTAGTTGTAAATAGTGGGTGGTTGTGAAGCAACACTTTGGACTTCAAAACAAATACCTTATGCATGTAGTTTTAGAATTGAGAAACACTAAAAGAAATCTGATTCAAAAATGAGGTGGCCCAATGGCTAGATAATTTTATAATAAAGGAAATTGATAAAACTAAAGAAATAGGAAAAATAAACTACTAAGAATAAGAATAAATTTGATGAAGAAAGCCCACCTAGGGAAAGAGGAAAGATGTGGGAAGAATCCAATGCACAAAGGTGATATCTTCTTCCTTTCTTCTGTCTTCTATAGTAGAAGTAGTCACACACACATTTTAAACACAAATATAATAATATTTCGGCATTGTTGCCTTTATCAAACACAAAGAAGAAGAGAGTACAAATAACACAAACAATGGATTACTCCATTCATAATTCAAAATTCAATATGGAGTAATCCATTGTTTGTGTTATTTGTACTCTCTTCTTCTTTGTGTTTGATAAAGGCAACAATGCCGAAATATTATTATATTTGTGTTTAAAATGTGTGTGTGACTACTTCTACTATAGAAGACAGAAGAAAGGAAGAAGATGTCACCTTTGTGCATTGGATTCTTCCCACATCTTTCCTCTTTCCCTAGGTGGGCTTTCTTCATCAAATTTATTCTTATTCTTAGTAGTTTATTTTTCCTATTTCTTTAGTTTTATCAATTTCCTTTATTATAAAACTAAAAGAAATCTGTAGTTGAGCATTCGCAAAGGGTCACTAAACTGAAAAAGCAAATTTGCAACACTTTTAATGTGTTAAATAAACAAGTTTGCTATAATGCTATAACATAACATTTAATTAAAACACTAATTAAAAGAATTAAGTTAGAAATGATATAGAAAATAACGATAAAGCACTGTTTTGTCACTATTTTGGAACCAAGAATACAAAAGATCAAATACCCACATGTGCATGCATATTAAGTGTCATATTGAAGGATGTGCAGACACTTTCTCACAACTAGAACAGTGACCACGGCGTATACACTGATATTTATACATGCACAGATGTTCTTAGATTATGTAATGCCACAATATAGTAATAGCCCTCTCTGTGAAGTTCACAAATTACGATTGCAATTTGAATTAATTATTAAGCAGAAAAACATTAATGGAAAAAATAGTTTGTTAGCAAAATAGTTTAATACTTTCAAAAATTTGACTTCATATTTTAAAATTCCAGTCATTTTTAGGAAATTTGAGAAATTACGTGACATTTCCCTGATTTTTCAAGGTCAAACTAAATTCCCTGGCGTTTTCCTGCTCTCCCAGATGGGTGGAAGTCCTGAGATTATATCATTTAGGAATGTGCAAAGCTTCGAAAAATTCAAAGCCGAAGTGAATCTTGGTGTACTTCATGTTCGATTCTAAGCCATGTATGTCTTCAGCAGCTATTCAAAGCTTCGTCTGCTATTTCAAGTCACGTGATTATATTAGCCTACACTTATATTTTACATCAAATAAAACTAAACTGAAACTACCTCAGGAAATAAAATACATTTTTATCATTTTAGGTTTTAGAACAAGCTTGTTTTATTTTCCTGGTGGAACTTGGAAAATTTCCATAACACTTTGAATTTCAATATGGTCATAACATTAAACATTTCAGTTGTTTACTACATGAATCACTATGTTCAATTCAAATTCCCGTTAATGTGTAGGCTAGCGGCAGACTTGAGAGATAGTTGGGTGCATGTGCAAAGAACATGACATTCCTTCAATTAGTTTTTAAAAAAATATGCAAATAGTGAGTACTTATAAACAAAAATTGTTAATTTGGATAAAATCTTAGATATTTTACAAAAAAAATTGCTTATTTTATACAGATTACATGAATTAATTTATGAGTAAATTTACTATCATCAAGGTCATATTATTTTCAATATTGGCTATAGGCGCTTTCATAATCAGAACCATATTTTTTTAGTGATTTACATGGCAATATTTAAATGGATTTATAAAATCAAAAGTTTCCATGTTGATTTGTAAAACAGAAAAACTAAAATTTTATAACACTGGACTTCTCAAACTTATAACGCACCCACTAAATTAACTTAAACTCCTATTTTTCTAAAACGTTGTTTTTGTTCTCTAATGTCTGTTAACTCTTGTTTTGTTAATTTGTGTCTTGTGTGTGAAAGGTTAGTAAAACACCATGCAGAGAAAATCCAATGATATTAAAGCAAATGCATGTTTTTTTTACTTCTCACTTAGTTTGTACACATAAGTTTTTTTAATACAAAGGTAAAGTGAATATAACATTTATATGTTGGCAATAAGCTACAAATATTAGTGTTAAGAACAAAAATATAATATTTAGTTTGATGTTAGATAAATATAGTCAATGTCAACATAATATTTTTAATCAAATTAAATATAAAAATATTCAAACTTTGATTCGGCTTCAAGAATATTTACAATATTTAACCCAACTTTGCTTCGAACCAAAAAAGTGGACTTCGTACACCCCTGATATAATTTACATTTCATTCACTGATATTGTTAAGATATGTATTGAAAAGTGAATCCTCACCCCACAGGAAGTGACCTCAGGACTTCAACTTTAGGTTTGTACTCAGTTAGAAAAAAAGTTTAATTGATTCTTATCAAGTACTGTTTCCAGCTTGTGGCCAGATCAGTTTAGTAAAATGGCTCCATCTTCTATTTTTATCCTCTCCCTTCCATACTTGCTGCCATCTGTTCCTCCCATCCTTTATTGACATCCAGAGCAGTTTTTTCCAAGATAGGTACTTCATCTCAATAAATATCTTTGGCACCCGCTTTGGTGGCCACATGGTCTAAGGCGATACTCTCGCAGTGTACTAGACTGCCAATGACAGGGAGATCGAGGTTCAGATCTCAGTCAGGTGTAATGAGGGTGGTTTTTCCAAAATGATTTTCCACTCTCCCTCCACACAAATGTGGTTACACTTCCTTTAAATATAACCTTCCTAATCCCTAAAACTATTAGCGTAATTAGTATATAGGCATATATCCCAAACAGGTAGTAGAACGCTGTAATAAAAATAATAATTTTTGGCATCTTATTAAAGAAAGAGAGAGAAAAAAACCACATTGAGTCAATAGTGACTGTTTTCATGAAAGCCAATATTTAACACATCCTTCACACTGTCCCTAACACTATGAGTGAAGAGTGACCCTGATAAGGGGGTGAATACTGGATAACTCAGTGGCAAAACAGTGGTGGGCTGAGTCATAGGTCCCAGGTTCAATTCCTGTGTACAGGAATTATATTTTAACACATATTTCACTAATTCATGTAAACGGCTGCTGTCCATGACAAATGATAATTTCCACCAGTGAAATACATATCAAGTTAAAAATGGGCTCAACTACTATCAGAAATCTGGAAAATATTTGTTTCGGCCGGTGACTTTTCAAAAACAATTAAACTTTTGAACATTTGGGGTACTTGAAACTAATGACGTAATCTTGGACGCCCGATGTGGTCATGATCGTGGTCGTCATCGTCATCACCGTCATTGTCATCATCATTGTAGTCATCATCATCGTCATCACTTTCTCCTTCTGGTGGCATGCGAGGTTCAACGAGGACGTCAGGAACATTGAAGTTGGAGAGAAGGTCCCGCATGGCACCAATCAGGGATGTGACGCTGCTTCGGAAGTCCAGGGCCACTGCCCCCTCTGCTGCATCTCCCTCAGCTTCCGCAGCATCCCTGGGAACAACATGGTAGAAATGTGGATATGGCGTGCAATCGAGTATGTGTCAGCACACACAGATATTACACTTATACAAACATCTTAGTATATGGTTGAGCCACACTAATATACAGACATTTGTGTGGAGGGAGCGTTGAAAGTAATTTATTTACAACCACTATCAGTTCACCTGACCAAGATTTGAACAAGATTAACATTAAGGTTGTGTGTGTAACTCAAGGGTTATTAACAATATTTTTACAAAGCAAAACAATCAAATGTGAGAAAGAAACTAGAGTTGAGATGCTATAATCCTATGGTATTCGAGATTCGTAAAAATTAGAGATAGGTCACATCTAGGGATGGACGGGAATGATATTTTTATATCGGGGCAGGAAAGGGAAAATTATGAAAATAATGCTTTAGATTAATTATAGATTAAAAATATATTTTGTTTTTATACCAATCTGGTAATATTTGTAAAAACTTTGACATAATTAAGCATAATACAAAAAATATCATAAAAACATAAAATAGATAAGTGTGCCAATATTTTATGGAAACAAATATTGAATAATACAAATCAAATAATTAATTCTAATACATTATTTTTATTAGTTAATATCCTTTGAAAATGGTGTTTTATACTTTACTACCTATTGGAAGAGTGCAATTTTTTTTTTTTTTACCCTTCTTAAATGTTCTTTATTTTAACACCTCTTAAAGGTTATCTAGGTTTGTATTTTGGATTACAATACTGTTTAAATATTCTTTAGTTATAAAACCCCTTAAATGTTCTCTATGTTTGAAACACCTTAAATGTGTTAGGTCTAAAACCACTTAAAGCTTATCTAGGTTTTAAACCCCACTAATATTATTTAGGTATGAAACCCCATAAGTGTTCCCTAGGTTTGTTACCCTTTAAATATTCTCTATGTTTGACACCCCTTAAAAGCTATTTAGTTTAACACCCCTGTAATTTCTACTCTGTTAGATTGCTATCAGGCAGGCAGGCTCATTAATGCTGCTGAACCTAACAAATAACTGCTGAGAGATAGAGCACAATAAGTAACTAGCTTCCCGACTTGTTTGTCTCACCACAGGCAGTAAAATACCCCCTCCTTCCCGCTCCAAAGAAGATGGCTGTCTCCAATAGAGAATGGATAAATTTCCGATGTTTTCCAAGGGGTTCAGGATCCCGTTCGCCCCTAGTCACATTCTATATTCCTCAAATTGAACCTGTTTAGTAATGAAGTGACCCAACGGCCAATTAATTTTAATAAAAATGGAAATTGATAAAAATAAAGAAAAAGGATAAAATAAACTAATATGAATAAATTTAATGAAGAAAGCACCCACCGAATCTAAATTTGAATCCTCAAATCTTAAAAAATGTGCAAATTTTAGTTAAAGTGAAAATATTTAAAATTTAATAAAAAAAAGTTGTCTATGGTTCTGTGTCACTGGCAAATGATATTTTGTTTATCATGTCTATTACATCATAGACAACCCTTTGTTTTGTGATTTTATTATCCTCCCAACTACACGAGTCTACATATAAATATAAATCCTTTTACCAAATTCTTAGAATTGTTATTTCAAGTAAAGGTTTTCATTTTACAAATCTCTCGAATACCAGAGGATTCAAGGAATCGAGGATTAAAGCATCCTATCTCTAGTAAACATATAAAAAAGTATTGTGAATACAATTATGAAGACCTTGAGATGGTTCGCAAACACCCTATCAGGCCAGCTGGGGGAATTTTTCATGGTAATGATTATGATAAAGCTTAATATTAGGGGTATAATAAAAAAAACTTGAGTACTCGAATGTTTTGAGTTTTGGAAAAATATTTGATTTGAATTTAAATTTTTTTTTACTAAAACTCAACTTAAAACTCAAATTTTCAAATACTCACCAACCTCTAAATTTTGCCTATTTAACAATTTTAATTTATCAAATCTATTGAAAACATTTTACTGAAAAGATGAAATAATTTCATTAATACATAATTCTTTTATTATTGGAATAATGTCAATTTTTACCAGAAACATGCAAATGATAAGTTTTTATCTTATACTCAAATGTGTGCACGTGCATGCATCCACACACATACTAGAGTTAACAAACAACACTTAACTTGTAAGATCACAGATAACTCACATGAGACGTAATTCATCGAGAGCCCCAGCGTTCCTGGCAGGCGCGTTCATGTTGAAGTTGGGAAGTGCAGAACGAAAGAACATTGACAAGACGCTCGAGTTGTCGTGAGCTCTGCTACGCCTCTCAACACGCGTATACAGATCAATCGACTGGAGTGGGGGTAAGGGGTCAAAACTCATCCCTGCGCCTTGCGAATCCTTAAAAAAAAAAGACTTAAATACAGTTACATCCTTCTTACAGGAGTCCGGTAATGTAACTGCTTAAAAAACTGTAAATCGGTTCTTCAAATATTTGAATCTTAAAATATATTAAAGATTCATTTTTTCTTCTTCAAAATTTGAAATTGGTAGAGGTAGTGTAGTTACTCTTTCACTTTTATTTGACAGAAAAAAAAAAAAAAAAAATTGGGTGCTTGTTAAACAGGAGGGAGAATATTTTGTTAGTGGACACAGCAGGTTATATTATGAATGTATTGCCCTGTTAGCAGTATGTATTATGTTCTTTAGTTGTGAGGTCATGATGTAACTTCCTTAGTGCGCTAGCCTAGCAGCAGCACTGCTGGGAGGGTCAATACATGGTTCTGTCTGGCGGGCCGAGTTTGGACAGTAGTGTGCAACTGGGACCTTGCCGTATCAGGAATGAAGCACACAGATAATGAAATAAAATACAATGGCAGATAAACTCCACATCTCACTGATGCGCATGAAAAATCACACTCCAGATTGAAGAAAGCTGTGTATACAAGATTAATTTTACCTCTATTATTTTCAATATCAATCCATAAATAATTAAGCTATTTAAAACACTGTCAAAAATAACAGGGTTAGAAACCAGTGCTGTGGTGGAAGGTGACTATTTACCGCTAATACAAGCCTTTTCCTACTCCCCTACTGCGTCAAGAGTAGGGATGGCAATTTTTATAATTATCATTTGCTATACTTATTGCAAGGTACATATTGAAAGCTACAATGTATCGATCAAATTATATCGATTTATCGGTTGTTTCTGGTCTATTGAATTGCAATGGTCTGGGGGAACTGGAATGGAGGTATTAAGATGGTTGCTTCACAGAAATACTATTCACCACTTTTCACTTTTTAATATTTTATTTGGCTGTTGAAAATAATTGACTCTGTTAAAATAAATAGAAAAAAAAGCCATTTAATTCATTTTGATTCAAATTCTTTAAACTATAGTCTGATATATCAAATGGGTGATGAAGGAACAGAATAAAAGAAAAATTCAAGCCTAAGAAATAAAATTTCTGAGAAATCCCATAGGAGGAACAAGAATGGATACGATGAGAAATAGTTTAGGAGAAGCCAGTAAAGGACAGGATAAGGGACCAAAGAAGATGCTGGATATTAAAGTGAAGGGCAGGAGGATTAGAGGAAAACCGAGGAACAGGTGGCTGAAGGAAGTGTAGAGGAGTGTGGCGAAGACTAAGCTATTGTGAAAGAGGAGAGGTGGTAAGGAGAAAGGATACATTGGAGAGGCGTATGTTTCAAACAGACCCGGCCAGTGGCTGGAAACTGTTCATGATGATGATGATTATGATATCAAATACCTTCTAAAACAGAGCTATCTCACACGCACGCGCACACACACGCACACATGCGCACACACATGCACACACGCGCACACACACGCACACGCGCACACACACACAACACACACACATACTAAAGATAAAAAGGATACTGTGGTTAAGTCATGTGATGAAAATGAAGGAGGAAAGAATGCCTAAGAAAGCCTTACAGAACAAAGAGAAGAGTAGAAGACCTATTGGAAGACCAGTGACAAGATGGATGGACCAAACGCAGAAGGTCATGGAAGCTAAAGGAGCGGACTGGAGATGCGTGGCTGAGGGAGAAGTTAGGAAAGATCGACAGGAATGGAACAGGATATGCCAGACGACCCTCAGTTGCGGAAACGTTGGCTGACGATGATAATTTATTGCTAACCCTAGTCACTAGGAGATTCTAGTGGAGGGGGAAGTGAAAGTAACACTGAGCTGCCGAAATAATGAAGATAAGTGATAAGCTTATCAAGACTATGGTTTTATTTATGTTGGTGTCAGAGATTCCCGTGTACTACGTGCGGGGATTTTTTCTCTCAAAATAATGGTGCCAGATATATGCTAGTATATGTGGTATTAAGCTGTTTAAAGGTGGTTCAGCACAACATAATGTAGGCAAACTTGACAACCAAACTTAACAATCAGCTATCGACAGTCAACCTAACATGTATTAAAATCAACATAAATTATCAATTTTTGACTAAATTTCTACATTTTGGTAAGACAACACTTTTATATAATATTTAGTCACTAAAATTGTCCATCACCTTAGCTAAATCGGTAGCATGTCTACCTACTTAGCTAAGGATTCCGGGTTTGATTCCAGGCAAGGTCGAAAATTTATCAATGATGTAAATTATGGGTTTACCCTTTTACATTGATAAATTGACAGTCGGGGACTGGATGTTGTGCCTGTCCTAGTCTTAAGCTATATTATAAGACATATGAAGCCATAATGAGCCTAGCAAGCTGGTAGTGGAAAATATATGGCTTCAATAAAAAACTGACCATTGGCTGGAAACAGTTATGATATAAAGAGTCACCAAAATTATGTTAATATTCACAAGCTAATATTTTTTTCTCAGCATAAAATCATTACAAAAAATATTCTAACTCCAACTAGGCTTCGAGAACATTTAATGTTTTGAATCCAACTTCATTTTGAATTGAAAAATCAAACTTGGCACCCCCTGATACGAATAAAAGAAGAAAATGGTTTAAGTTTCCAGCTTACTATCGGCAAAGCCCCTGGGACCTCCTTGATATCCGACAACAGGAAATGGCGGACCAGGTTACGAGGCAGCTCGATGTAGCGTTTAGCCCTATTGGATTGGGCTTCATTGAAAACAGGATCTTGTATCTGGAAACGGGTGACGACTTGAAGTGCATTGGCCACGAGCCAATCCAGGAGGGTCTGGTCCTTCCAGAGGTGGTAGTTGCGATGTACATAGAGCTGTATCAACTGCTGCAGTGACATCCTCACACTGCAACACACAATATATTCATATGTCCGGCACGGAACCTCATTTGACAAGTAAATTGATTGGACTAGGTTAAATAAATAGCTGTATTTCGATGTATACCTAAATATTATTAATGTTATTCCTTTTACATGTTCTTATCTAAGTGTCCTAACATCTTTCACCAATTTCCTTTCTCTCCCTTTTGTGTTTTTTGGTTTCCTCTTTTGGGAGTTGCGTTGCGCATTTCGCACTCCTCCATGAGGAGTTCCGAAATATATATATTTATTAGGAATAGGACCTTAGAGCCCTTAAGGATATTTAAGGATTTGAGTAACTTTAGAATTCAAGACTCAAATCTTAAAAAAAAAAAAAAAAAGTTTCAATTTGTCAAGTGAAATTTGTTTTAGAGCTCTAATAGGATTAATTATTGATGGTTCAGAACCAATCACAATTACAGTCGAACCTGGATAGTGAGCAAACTCTATAAGTGACACCAATCACCAGGTTCCGTCATTTTCACCTCGTAAACCTCTATAAGTGAAAGTGGTTTTTCACGTCTGGACCTCTATAAGCGAGAATGTCTTCCAAGAAATGCCACGCGATTGTGTGTGTTTTGACAGGTCACACAAACACACGTGTGGTTCTTGTTTCTCTGCATTAGTAAACAAAGACATATTAGTTGACAAGTGTTTATTTCTGAGGGAGGTGCATCGTGCATTCCTCACCCTGTTTCCCGCATTTTCTTACACCTCCATAAGTGAGAGAAGAAACTACTAAACCTGGATTAATGAAAACCTCTATAAATGAGAGAAGCCGCTCCTCAACCTCTTTAAGTGAGAAACCGGCTAAGTGAGTTCAACCTCTATATCGATAGAATATTCCCGGTCTCTCCAACTCTCACTTACCCAAGTTCGACTGTATAGGATGAACTTAACAACCAGGCCTCAGAGCAGTAATTTAACACTTAACTTAATCTATGAATGTTATAATGAATGAATTATATTATAAGAGAGAATGTTAACATTTAATTACTATTTATATTTAGTCTTATGGTCATTAGTTTTTCCACGATTTGGATTAGTAAAACAATGGATTTGACCCCAACTCTATATGAGCAGGCTGTCAACAGAACTTGCCAACCCATTTGATAAAAAAAGTTTGGAAATGTAACATACTCTTTCATTGCCACGGTCGTGAAGAAGGGGTGACCGGATATTATGGGGTCAACTTGCACCAAACACTTCTCCAGCAATGGCATCAGAGCCCCGGGGAAGTAGATCAGGGCCTCTTGCAGGTAGTGATCAGCCGAGGAGGTCAAGTCTGAGTCCCCGCCTCTCTCCTGCGCCAACAGGAAATATGCCATTGCCACGGAGAAGGCAAAGTTGGGCAGTTGGGACAAGTTTCTGGTGCTCTCCCAGAGATCAAAGAGAGATATAAACCACGAGTACTTGGCCGAGCGTAGAGCGTAGAAATCCAGACACAGGAGCACTCCCATGGGGTCCCCTTCTGGGTCAAGGGACAGGATCAACTTGCAGAGTTCCAGCGAGGTCCGGTAACAGGACCTCTGGCCGACAAACATCATGTGTTTGAAGAGGGTGATGAAGAACGGCCTGAAATGTCAAGATCAGCTTTCAGCTTGAGCGAACGAAGGACACGATATTCCATTGGGGAGTTATTCCACATTTGGCAGCTATTACTAAATCAATAAAACTTAATGAGTGAAAATTGAGTAAAGAAAGCCCTTCCCCCCTCCTTAAATATAAACGAGAAAATGTGAGCAGAATCTAACAAAAAATGTCACAAACGCATGGGTAGACCAAAAAATTGAAATCCAGCCAAAATAAAGGATCAACAGAAAAGGTGGAGTAAAAAAAGCCAAGTAAACGGACAAGAATTTACAATATAGCAGGAAAATTGAGATAGAGGTATTGCAGAGATTGTTCAGGATAAGTGTCAGTGTCATCATTGCGTTTTATTGAGAAATGGTTGAGAACAACTCCAGTGAAAAGCAGACTTGATGGCTTGGCTCTTCTGCATGTCCACAATTATATCACTTTAAACCCACAAGTGGTTAAATGTTTTCCAAAACTAGTAAACAAAGATTGGTCATGTAAATAAAAAAATTATAGTATCATCATCAACAACTGTTTTCCAGCCTGTGGACGGATCAGTTTAGTAAAATGCCTCTGTCTTCCTCTAACCTTCCACTATTATTCCTCCTTTAATCTATTCCATTCTTCTCCTCTTACTCACACACTTTCTGTTATCTGCTCCTCCCATCTCTTTATTGGTCTCCCTTGTGGTCTTTTTCCTATATACTTCATTTACAACATTTGCTTTGGAATCCTCTCTTTTTCTATCCTCATTATAGGCAATATTTCCACCTATTTATATCTTATTTTCAGACACTTCTCGCGGGTAATAACTCTACTGCCCCCTAAAATTGATCCCTGGGACGCTTTTTCTTCTTTCTATAGGTAGAATTTCTTCACTCAATTTTCACTTAACTAGTAACTTTCCATATATTTTTTTAATTCCCACTATTGTATAAACATTAGTATTGGAAGTATACCTGTTCTCCTGTTGCTTATAGTCAAGCCGACAATTCCCGCGAGCGAGGTTAAAGTTGGCATGAAAGGCACATTCTAGACAGTAGAGCGCCCGCTCGTTTAACTCGGCGGCCATCTGCAAGTCTTCGCTCAGCTTGCACATGTCGGACAGTTGGATGAGGGCGTCCACATGGTAAGGGTGGCTATTGATTACCGCCTGCAAATATGTATCGTCGAAAAACCAGTTTAACTTTAAGCCATAAAAATAGTAAATGATAAACAACACAATTTTTGAATTAAATGATGTGTGTGTGGTTTTTTACTTATGATTTTCTCACAGCCTTTTACTACCTATTTTATTTATATGAAAACATTATATACTTACTACTTTTTACATCAATTATTGTTTCCAGCCTGTGGCCAGTTTTTTTATTCAAGCCACATATTTTTCCATTACAGGCCTGCTAGGCCTGTCCTAGCTTCGTATGCCTTATAATCTAACTTAAGACTAGAAATGCACAACAGTGAGTCCCCGGACATTAATTCATCACTGTGAAAGGGTAAACCCACATTCCACCAATGAAAACATTTTCGGCCATGTCGGGAATCGAGACCGGGACCCTTAGCTCGGTAGACAGACAAGCTACCGACTGAGCTGAGGTGTCAGAGTATTATATACATACCACTACTGTTACAAAACAGGGCCTTCCAGGATGGGCTTACTAACAAAATCTCAATGTATATACAAAATTTGCGATTATAATCTAGAGATGAGGAAGGCATAACTGGAGGAAATGTATCCAAATTTATGTGGAGAGAGAGTGGGAAACTATATAGGTAAAAACACCCGACCAGGATTTGAGCCGTCAGTGACCATGAGGCAGTTTACGAGATTGACGTATTAAAACAACGCAACCACCAAACCTAAATTTATTCATTGATATTGTGATCATCAACTAACTTGACAGCTGGTGGGGCACAAGTATGTTTAATGTGTAGTTTTAATTAGGCTAAAAGTCTGAAACTGTGCTCACATAGTCCAAGATTTCACGCTCGTGTTAGACCGGATTACCAGTTAAGGTGAAATCAGGGTTTGAATCTCAGTCGAGTGTACTGTGGGTGATTTTCATAAATGCCTTCCCACTAACCCATCACACAAATGCAAGTATATTTCCTCTAAAATTCTACTCTCCTACTCCCTATTCTATTAGAGTAATTAATGTACAGGTAGGTATTGACCCAAACGGGTACTAAGAAGACAAGGTAAAAAAATAAAAATAGTTTTCTTTTATGTAGACAGACTGGTCAATCGACAACAACTTACGACAACGTTGTCAGGATTGAACGTTTCCACAGCATCCAGGAACTTGTGCTCGACTTGTTGGTACACGGGACTGTGCACAAAACTGAAGAATACGTTGTCTGGAGGTTTGGTTTCAATGTACTTCATCGAGATACCTGAGGGGGGAAAATAAAACATTGTTTATCTTCCAGTTAGAAAAGGTTTTGCATAATTGTTTGTAATAATTCATTCTAATCAAGTTATTATCATAAGAGTAAATTCAATTAAGTCACATTATTTTATAAAATGGTGTAGATAAAAGCTCAAAATGGAAATAATTGAAGATAGACTGAGTATTTTATCTGTCAACATTTTTATTGGCTAAGCTTCATAATTATCAAAACTCGATTTTTTCCAAGCAAAGTCTTTATTTATCTATTTATTGAGGTATTTAACATAAACTTCATGAACTGACTGATTATATTAGCACATGAGAATTTCTATGAGTGAGAGCAAAAGGATCTACCAATTTTGCTGAGATAGGTATTTTCACATACCTTCCAGGGTTCTCTTACAAGCCACAATCAACATGGGACCGACAAATTTAATACCCATCGAAAGGAGGTTTGCTATGGATTTTTAATCGCTCAAGAAAAAGCTGAAGAACCTGGCTTGGTTTGAAACCATGAACAGTGGGTTCTGAGAAGAGCACTTACCCCAAGAGCACAGAGGTCAATGAAGCAAATCGCAGCTGACATATTTTTCGAAGCTTAGATGAAGCTTTTTTCATATCACAAACAGCAATCTCAACCGTTCTTGAATATTTTAACTGGCTTTGCCAAATTTGAACAAGACTTTTTTTTTCTTCATTTAAAAAGTTTCACTTGAAACCCAACATGCCCGTGACAAACATTCAAGAACTTTTGAGAATGCTATATTTAGAAAAACTAAACAAATCTAAGGAGCACAAAATTGACCTTAACTCGAGTTCACTTCCATACTACCTGAAGGGTATGCTAATAAAACTATTTAATAAATCAAGACATTCATAAAAGTCCAAGAATACGAGTTTTGATTTATGAACTTGCCTATCAAAAGTTTTTGACAGGTCGCTGTAAAACAAACTTCTATCACAAACAATTTTTAAATTAGTTTAGCGCTATTCTCATGTTGGACTAGACTGCCAAAGACGGGTAGATCGGGGTTTGATTCTGGCTGGGCGCAGTGAGGGTGATTTTCCAATTGTCCTCCATGCAAATGTGGGTGCACTTAATCAAATTAAACCTTCATAATCCATAACCAATTAGTGGAATTAGTACATAGGTTTATAGCTCAATCGGGTAGTAAGATGCGGTGCTAAGAAAACAAAAAAGCTTCCTTCTGTAATTTAAAGTTTGTAATCAATAAAATATATTTAATTTTTACTTTATTTGTTAGTTTATCCCCTCTTTCCCTCTTCTTTTTTGAAAATTATGTTCAGATAATCCAGAATTTTGGACTACCAGGGTTTTCCCGTAATTCGATAAATGTGTATGAATACCAATCTTAGTTGCTGGAGGCCAGTTGTCCCGAGGTGACACTAGCCACGAGGACTTGACATAGCCTCGTCCCCTTCGTTTACTGAAACAAGATAATATAAAATAAGTAACCTGGGACGGCTTCACATTCGAGATGGCAGATAGCTTCAAGAGTCCGTCCCACCCCACAGATAACTTAGGTGGGTAATGCAGCTTGAGCAGACTTCTTAAGAGCCCATCTCACCCCACTGATAACACATAGCTTAGGTAGGTAATACAGCTTGAGCCAGACTTTTAAGAGCCCATCTCACCCACTGATAACACTACTTAGGTAGGTAATACAGTTTAACCAACTTTTAAGAGCTCATCTCACCCCCTGATAACACTAACTTAGGTAAGAAAATACAGCTCTAACCAGACGTCTTAAGAGCTCATCTCACCCCACTGATAACACATAGCTTAGGTAGGTAATACAGGTTGAACCAGAAGTCTTAAGAACCTGTACTAATACTATAGAAAGAATAAATGTAACTAAAAAACACCTGTCTCAAACAATACACTTCTTACCTTCGTTCCCCTTCGACAATTCTTGAACCAAACTTCTTCTTGAGTTCTGTGTTTGGGTTCAGACTTTTGCGCGTGACCTGAAGAAGTTCGTTGATGGAGCTAGCACTCTCCATGCTGGGCAGTTGGCTCGATTCAGGCATTTCAGGATCCAGCGGGAGGTCATAAATGTCATCGGCCTGGACAAATTTAAAATGGGCAAACACAATTAAACCCCACTTATGATGAATCAATAAAGACCTGAATAGATGAGATGACCGAGCAGCTACAAGCTAAGCCTAAGATGACAGAATAGCCACAAGCTAAGCCAAGTGTCCAATGTTCATGCTGTGCAGTGTCTTACTCAAACCTTTAATTCTGACTCTTCTATTTTATTACTGTGCAACTCCAACCAACTTCTTTATAAATGGCAAATATATATTATTTTGTAAATACAAATTAACCGAAGTAAAAATAAATGGGATAAGTCTTTTAAGGAACTTCATCCTCACCATGTGAATCATCAAGCTACTTAGTTTTTTAAATTTATTAGTTGTTATGTCTTTCGACAGGTCTATTTATTTTGTCAGTGAACTTAAACCTCCTGTCCTTCGCTTCCTCCTTGAGCTCCCAGAAGTTTCATCTTCCCTTCAAGTCACCCAATATTTGAATCCTCCTCCTCCCTAAGCTTGTCTTTCCCTCAAACTTAATTTAGGTTTATAGGACATGAAATATTTTATTTACTTGATTTAAAATTTTTGAAAAAGACAACTTTCTTAAATACCTATGAAAGTAAATATTATTTTGAAACTTGGAATCTATAAATTTCTACCAGCTTCATGATTCTGGACCCCAACTCCACAACCTTATTTTTAATAAACCAATACATCAAGGAACAAGTTTAGAACTTAACAAGCACTTTGGTCACAATTTCTTAATGATGGAGATTACAATGAAAGATCTTTCTCTTGGTTTATAGGTAATAAAGAGTCTACTGAGTAAACGTTCTTAAATTATTTGTTTCTAAAGACGCCTAACTTTGAAAAGTTATTTTACTTAACTAACAATTTTATCAATCATTTCTGTGACTTTTGTTAAATGTGGCCTTGATTGTGGGACTTATATAGAGAAAAAAAAAAACACACACACATAACTATTTTTATCATTTTCTATAATGAATCATTGGTAAATTGTATAATCCGACACCTTAGCTAAGTTGGAAACGTGTCTGCCTGAGCTAAGGGTCCCGGGTTTGATTCCCGGCATGGCCGAAAAAGTGTTTTTATCCTTTCACAGTGATGAATCAATGGCCGGGGGCTGGTTGTTGTGCTTGTCCTAGTCTTAAGTTAGATTATAAGACATATGAAGCTACAACAGACCTAGCAAGCCGGTAGAGGAAAATATAGCCTATGGCTCAAATAAAATCTGACCACAGGCTGGAAACAGTAATGGATGTAAAGTAAGGGTAACTTGTATATGAGTTTAACACTAGTACAGCTGTATTTAGAATTAAATCAATACTAACGCTTTTTAGGCCTGCAAAGACCAAATCTTTGACCTCACCGGGACTAAAATTAAAATACCAGCTTGGTCATTGGTTGGAATCTGGAAAAGATCCCTTAAGATTTTGTCAAAGGGCATTTTAGATCAGAAAATTATTTAGGTACTTATCTGTAAAAAAACCATGATATCAAGTTTTTTTTGAGGCAACCTAGCTAAAATCAAAATAAACTTGTTGGTAGAAATTAGCCTTTTTGATTAATTTTTATAGTATGTAATAATAGTAGACTATTTAGTATACCTCCATATTATCCTCGCTACTTCTACGAGAAGCCTTTGTTTCAACTTTTTTCCTCCTCTTCTTTTTCTTTTTGCGCCTGGAAGCGTCATGACCTTCCTCCATTGGTTCTCGCACATCCAATGACACTTCAGTTTCATGATCATCGTCCTCTTTTACTTCGGACTCTGAATGGGATTGTTGGGTAAGCTAGACACACACATTAACAATTAGTGTAGTCTACAGAACCACACCACTATAATATTTTTCTTTTCTTCCATCTCATCTTACTACCTGTTTGCGTTTTTCCACTTGCTTATGCTAATCAAGTAGGAATGAGGAACTAAAAGAAAAAGTATAGTATTTTTGTGGAGGAGTAGAAGATAATTGAGGAAAAACCATCCTCAATACACATGAAGGGTCTCAAACACCAATCTCCCCAGCTATGAAAGTTCAATCTATTGCGAGAGTGATGCCTTAAGCTCTTTGACCATAGAAGTGGGTCATGTCCATTATAGATAATTTTTTAAATATATATTATTCTTATTATCATTATCATTATTATTGGTGTTTATAGGAGCGTATACACAAATAGTTCATTAGCATGGCTGGATTTTGATGAGTTAAAAGTGATTAAAAAAACCCTATAAAATGACCTAAAAATTCTAAAAAATGACTTCAAATTATATGAACAAAGAGTCACAATAAATGTGATCGACTAAATCAAACTCATGGTTTACAAAACTAACAAATACCCAAGCAATGAAAAGCCTTACAAAACTAAACTCTTGCATTCTGCTAAATATGATATTAATTTA
>JBCFYV010011172.1:90963211-90978032 GCA_039000515.1 Timema cristinae
AATAAATCAAGGTGCACATTATTTACAGTTTTAGGTAAAATAAGCATACAATACCAGATTATATGACAGGGTTGATACATTTTGTAAGTTATGAAATACCTCGATTTGTCCAGATTTTCTAGACTAAAACATGTAATTTTTTTCCTGCTGTTTTGTAATATAGATCTACAAATAAAAAATCAAATTCCCAAAGTTTGCTATTTAATGTTTGACATTTAGCTAACACGGTTTGTAAAAATAAGCCAAAATGAATAAAGCCCTTGGTCAAGTAGTCTTTCTTGCTTGAAACTTTTACTACCAAGTACTTGTATTTCTTTAAATGATAAAAATTGACATATAAATGCAGTATATTATCAATTATCCAGGGTTGGATTAACCAGGGCAGTGATTTTTAATTATCTAATCAAATTTTACTTGTAAGGCCGCCCTATACGCTAGGATATTAACTGTCCGGTGATGTACAGGCCAGTAAAACTGAACACATGGATGAAGAATTTAACATTAAAAAATAATGACTTAATATTATTCTGGTATTTACTTTCATACATTCATATGTCAAGTCATGTGATTTGCAACTGTCACATTTGATAGATATTATCAATACCTATGAAATAACAATAATAATATAGCTAGTAAAATTAGAAAAATGACGCTTTAATCCTATGGTATTTGAGAAACTCGAGGTTCGTAGAAATTTCAAAAAAGTATTTTGGATACAATTTTAAAGGCCTTGACTCGAAATAAAAAGTTTAAGCAATGGTTAAAAGGAATTATATAAACGTGTGTAGTTGGGAGAGTAACAAAATCTTTAAAAAAAGGATAACATTATACCTATTAAAAAAATTAATTTACTTTTATTATCTTTGTTGTTTATGATGTCATAAACATTACAAACAAAATATCATTTGCACCGAGCCAACAAGTTTTTTTATAAAATTTAAAGTTTAAGCAATGTGTAAAAGGACCTATACAAACATTTGTATTTGGGAGAGTAACAGAATCTTTAAAAAAAATGATAAAATTGTACCTATTAAAAAAATTAATTTACTTTTATTCTTTGTTGTTTATGATGTAATATACATTACAAACAAAATATCATTTGTGAGTGGCACCGAGCCAACAAGTCTTTTTTTATAAAATTCAATTTAAATTTTCACTTTAAGTAAAGTAATTAAAGATTTGAGTATTCGAATTCGGATTCGAGATTTAAAAGAAAATTTAAGATTTGAATTTTCAAGAAATATAGGATTTGATTCATATCTTAATAAAATGTTATCAATTTTGGCTGCAAAAAAATGTATCTTCTGAAAAGCCCTTTCTATGAAAATTGGACCGTATTTCACAGGGCTATGGAGTCGGTATGCCAAACCTTCAACTCTTGACTGCTCTATTTTTCTATTGTCTGACTCTGACTCTTTCATGAATGGCTCAAGTAAATTAAATAGTAATAACAAATTGACCACAATATAATTCTCCAATACAGATTACTTCATGGGAAGCAAACTTACAAAGTGTGAATTTATATTTAAATAAATTTGTCACTCCAAATTAGAAAATTTGGTCCTAAATAATAATAATAAAGAAAAGTAAAGAATATCTTTAAAAGTTTTGATTTTGAAGCCATATTTGGAGACGGTACATTTCTATCGACTCCACCCAAAATTGCTTCAGAATCCACAGCCCTCGTATTTTGATAAGAGTAAATTGATTAAAGTTTATATTTTTTTTAAGTTTATTGTGAATACCTACTTAAAAGTTTTTTTCCACTGTGTCTTGGTACTCATTTGTGCCACACACGCACACATCAATAATGTTAACAAAATAAGGATGAGTAAGATCAACATTTAGTGTAAATGTACCCGTATATGTGTAGAGGGGAGAAAACACCCTCATTACACTTGACCGGGATTTAAACCTCATATCTCCTAGTGACCTACAATTCAGTCTGACACAAGAGTGATGCGTTAGACCACCAACGTGAATAATAGTTATAAGAAAACAGTCTAAGAATATCTATGGTCCCCAAACAGTTCAATATTTGTTCGCCTAGAAACACTCGATCCTTCAAGCGAGTACCAAATCCAAACTGCAGAGCGTGCCGAGTTGTCTTGTTTTTATCTGCTCACCATGCACCTCACCTGAATGGTCTCTAAGTCGAGACTTTCTTCGGGGTCTACACAAGGTCTCACCTTGACCGGTGTGCATGGAAACTCGGGGAATGCCGCGGCCACAGCTCTCGCGCCCGCCTCATTTGTCCATTCCGACAACCCTACGAAGAACTCTCGACCTGGAACACAAGTTACTTTCATTTACTTGGGTTATTTTGTCAGTGCCGATACATGACGGCGAGGAGCGCAGTAGTTCAGAAGACAACATTTAATTGTGATCACGTTTATCAAATTTACCCAATTACAAAATTCCCAGTCCTATTTTTCATGTTTCCCAGAAGAAATTCTCAACCTTCCAGACAACTTTGAAGTTTAGAGGAATAAAATTTCATATTTCATCAAATTGACTTACGTGTGAATTTAACCCATTGGTGTTTGGAATGAGATTATTTGCTCTTTATGAGGAGATATATGCATTTTCTACACGACTCAAATGTTTCTGGTCAGAGAAAAAGGGTAAAAGACATGTGTTTGAATCAATGCCTTCAGTACAAATTTATTTAAAGATTGCACTTGTGTTCCAAACTCACAAAATATTCCATTTTTTAATCAGTTTTTTGTTGTGAAATTATATTTTCACCTTATTTTCCAGGGTTGTGCCAGTCCTGAATTTAATCAAATTTACCATCTATGTAATCATACAACTAATTAATATTGTAGTTATATAAGGAACATTGATCTCCCCTATTTTATAAAAACTCCTAGATAAAACTGATCTTAAGTCTGGAGCGAAATGGGAGGAAAAAACCAAGTTCCTGAGGCTCTGCTCCCTTTGTACAAAATTTGACCTTTTTTAAAAAATATATATATATAGCAAGTTGTGAGACATTCAATTCAATTACATCTATTATTGAGTTGTCTATTATTTTAATGTTGTATGTGAATTATTGAAATCTTTGCTGTACATACAGTGGTGTAGCTAACCTTATGAAGAAGGGGAAGACTGAATTATAGATAAAGCCATCTTATATTAAATATTAGCTCTAGCCAACAGGTAAGCAGATATTATAATTTAATATTATTTTTATAATAAATGAAATTGATAAAAATAAAGAAAAAGGAAAAAATAAACTACTGAGTGTAAATTTACTGAAGAAAGCCCACCTAGTGAAAGAGGAAAAATGTGGGAAGAATCCAGTGCACAAAGGTGACATCTTCTTACTTTCTTCCCACTTATTTCCTATTTTCCTAGGTGGGATTTTTTCATCAAATTTACTCTAAGTAGTTTATTTTTCCCTTTTCTTTAGTTTTTTCAATTTCCTTTACTAAAAAAATATTTAGCCATTAGGCCACCTCATTTTTAAACAATTTAATATAATAGTATTTATTACAATTAAAAAAAAAATATTTGAGGAATTTAACATGCACTTTCTGAACTGACCGATTATATCAGAAAACAATAAGTTTAAATCTAGAGAAGACACAACATCCAGCCACCAGCTGTTAATTCATCACTGTAAAAGGGTAAGCCCAAATTACCCCAATGATACATTTTTCAGTTATGCCAAGAATCGAACCCGGGATCCTTAGCTTTATAGATAGACATGCTACTGACTGAGCCACGGTGTCGGACCATTTATCACCAGTTTTTATATACATGACCAGAAGATAAATTTTATCCTGGTACTCTTAATAAGATGTGTATATCAGTTCTTCTCCTTCTGTTTTAAAAACTAGATTTAAGCTAAATAATTTTAAAATTTTTCAGCGTGCACAATACACAAAAGTAGCCAACAATAATGTTTATAAAGGCAAGGCTCTGGTGTCCAGACAGGAAAACTTCATTGATTCCAAATTATTTATACATTACAGTACTACCAGCATTTAAGAAAAAATACTAGCTGTATTGTTTTAACTCGTAAAAATATATATATATATATATATATATATGTATTTTTGTATGTGAAATAATTCTTCTTGTAGACATATATAAGAAAATAAAAAGGTGTGATTTTTATATATGGTTTGAAGACCTATATATTTCAAGTGAATGTTTGACATAAGGTAGTTTAACATATTTGTAATTTAAATCTAGGTAGCTAGCCCAGATGTTTTTAGTTCAGGTAGAAGGCAAAGGTATGTCATGCCTAAATAGTCTTCATTTAATGATCTTAAAATCAAGTGATAACCCCTCTAAACCTCACCCACCTCCGTTTCTTTACAAATTCCCAATGACCCTATACCCCCCTGTCGCAACCACTTGACAGCAGTATTTAGCAACTCGTTGCTCAACTATCTTCTTCTCGGAGTTAATAGTAGTGCCGCTGGAGTAGAAAAAGAGGGGTGGGAATCTGAAAGCAGTGATGACAGCTACAAAAAATTTAACTGACTACAAAATGTAGTTAGCCTCAATAGGGCAAGGGAATTAGAAAAATAATATCCATGCAGGAAGCACTTTTGTCAGTCGTATTGCTTTGGGAGTTGTTTTTAAACTTTAACATATAAATGTTTGATATTTATTTCTTTAAACTGTCTAATAGAAGGTTTGGGGAGACTTAGGACCAGTTCCTAGTCAGACCTAGTTTGACTCAAGTGCAGTGCAATATTAAATACAAGATGACACCTACCTATACTCGAATGGAGTGGGCCAGTTTCGCAAATGAAACTAGCCCATTGCATTCTGGTCTAGGCAGGTTTCGTACACACATGTCCATTTACTAACCAAAAATCAACATTGTATACAACGTTGTTTAAGGTTTTAAGTTAAATGATTTTGGCACCCCCAAAAATTGAAACCTAGATTTGCGCCTAACCAAAATAACTAGGAAAAAAAATGACATGTGGACACAAGAATTGACCTTTGATTTGGGGGTCCTATTCTCTATTGTTGAGCTTTACAGGAATTGTCCTGTACTTAAGGTCAATATCTACTTACAGTTTAAGGCATGAGTCTATGATGGACGTGTGTGGACTCATCCCAACATACATCTGTATTCGTACCAAATGTTAATCTCCACCTATCCCCAAGTATTAAAGGTGTGGAATTTACCTGTGAAAAGTACATCTCCTCCATCCAACTTCGCAGATTCATCTCCAATTTCCACGATGGGTAGATCCAATTCTTTCTTAAGAACTGCACGAATAGTTTCCACCTTAACATTAAAGTTCAAAGTGTTGTACATTTATTTTTATTAGGCCTAGTGGGTTTGAAAGCATCATTGCATGAGTATGAAGCTCGTTTCATTGCTTAGCCCTTATTATATGTTTAGGCTACTTCAAGTTTACGGTAGGAATTGGTTTTAATTTTTCATGGAAGTTTATTTACTCCTCACCAAAAACCCTTAATTTAAAATGTGTATTCATAAAATAAAGGGTTACTTTAAGATAGCCTACTTAGGCCCTATCCAATTAATTTTACAAAAGCTTTCAAAAATAAAATATAAACTCAAGATATTCAATCTGTTATATAAATTATAAAAGATATAATTAGTAAGCCATATAATTATTTGAGAGTGTAGGCCTGATGCCTAAGCCAAAAGTTTATTAAAAATTAAATTATGTGTCTTTTAAATATACCATATATATTTTTTGTCTTGAATGTATATTAGGTACATTATAATAATTGTAAATTTTGTTGGGCCTAGGAAACTCCCCTAATAAGTTATATTGAGCATTATCTTGAAAAGTGTTAGTTAATTAGTGAGGATGTGGTCCTTATGAAGAAATATAGGACTAGATGCAATCGTAAAGCAGCTACATAAAATAATAATTGAGTCTATACACACTCCATTCTTTAAAAAAAAAAGTAAAACGAATACAACAATACTGCTCAATAATCAAACCACCATTCTCACAAACGGTAATGACATCACTACAGAAGTGCTCTAGTGCCAATAATAGACTAATGACATCACAGTTTGGCAATAAAGGTGATGTCATTTCCGAGCTGCCGACGCTTTAACTTTCAAACGTAAACAAGTTTATGTTCTCATGGTCTGAATCTAATTAAGCTTCGTTACTCAAGACGGCCAAGTAAGGGCTATAATACCTGCAACCACACAGTTGGGTCGGATTACTGAGAAAGCATTTGCTTATAGGAATTAATTTTGAATATAGAATAGAATTATTATTATTTTAAAGCAGGCGTGCGCGTTGAAGCTCTGTTAAATTATAGTCCCGGTGACCCACATTCGATGTACCCTAGCCTACTAATTAACGCAATTTACATTAATGACAGTGGAAATATGGTTAATAAATCACCATTATAATTATGAAACTACTTTCTGTATTGTTGCACAATCACTTACCTCCTTCGCCCTGTTCTGAGCACCGGGACGAGTGATTAGCGCCAATCCGTTGCAAACTATAGCAGTATCCTCAACAAACATACATTCAGGTAACGTTTCATCCGGTGGCAGCTCGATTACATCCAAACCCAGCTCCCTTAGCAGACGGACGTAAGCCTCGTGTTGTCTTTTAGCCTCTTCCAGTTCGATTTCACCCCTCGTCCGAAAAGAGAGCGGAATACGACACACAACAGCGTGAGTAAACTTCAAAGACGCCATGTTCTCACAGCTGCTACCTGCTTCCAAATGGCTTCTGTCAACCTAAAAAGAATGGACTGGAGTGGGGTGCCTAGAGTAAGGGGAAGGATAAAGAGAGAGAGAGAGAAGCTCCGAACCGAGCCATCATTGGTTGCACTTAGCCAATGAGGCATAGCTTAGACACTATTGGTTCAAGGCAATTAAAAGCGCGCAAAAGAAAACTTATTTTGTTTGGCCGAAGAATATAATAAAATAGAATTTAAAACATCACACAATATTCTTTAATGATTTCTTATCAGTGATGAATTTAACTATATTTCAACAAAGTCTTCAACTTGTAAACATTCGTATTATTAATAATCTTAAGATTGTTACATCAAGTAAGAGTTCAAAATAGGCCAAATGTAATTTCTCAAATCTTCACTGGTTTTTTATAATAATAATACTTTGAAAATTAAACGCAAATTTTGGCGGATTCACTAAGCAAGACCTAGATTAAACATAAAGATATTCTTGAATATTTAAAGTTCAAACTTTTATTAAATAATTTCATGAGATAAAAAGAAATGTCAGTGCACTTGTTTAGCTATTTTAATGTAGAAACAGAGTATACGTGATAACATCACAATCTTAGTCTTATTTTAATATATTTAAATTATTTGTAACGCTGGAAAAAGTGTTGACATTTTGACCTGATTCTTCCCAGGCATTCACTCAAATAATTCAATTGGACACCCCTCTACTCCTTCCGACCTTAAAATGTTAATGGTAGCAGTTGTTATACGACCCGTCCTCGCAGTATCTCGTCAGATGTCCTCTATTGACTTCCGCTCGTGGTCGTAAAGCCCTTAGATTGAACCTCCCTCCTCCCCCCCTCCCCCTTCACTATTCTGTCTAGTATGGATGACATCTTGAAGAATTGGACCAGCCGCGGAGGGAAGGGGAGGACGTGAGGTCGAGAGAGATGAATACCAATGTTCATAATTACATTCCGTCAATGAAGCGTCCTTAGCTACAGAATGTTCCACAAGGTCGGCAGAGTACAATTCTGGTAGCGAGAAACATGTAGCGAATACAAACATATTATTTTATTGCGGTCAACATTTTGTTTTTCACCACCGCATCTTACTACCCTTTCGGGATTATACACCTGTGTAGTAATAACGCTAATGGTTTTAGGTATGAGTAAGGTTATATTAAGATTAAGTGCACCCGCATTTGCATGGATAAAGAATAGGGAAACCCGATGACATTGACATTTGTCATTTTTCTCTTTTTGTTTTCTACATCATAGACTATGCCCATGAGTACATACATTCTGTTCATAGACCTCTGGTTTTGGAAACTTTTTTCATGTTTCATTCTTTGGCCGTTTTTTGTATTTTTGGATAGTATTTTATTGATTTGCTTGATTTTTAAGTAATTTTTTTATCAGTTTTAGGCATGTATGTTGAATAAGTATATTTTTAATAGGTATCGTCGTTATTTTATAGATGTATCACTTTTTCCAGACACAGTCAATCAACTTTTACTTCCTCTCAACCTCGGTGGTCTTGGGGTAAAGTGATCCCCTCAGAACCCGATGTACGTGGGTTCAAACCCAGCCAGGGCTGACGGATTTTTCTTGAGTGATAAAAATCCATAACACAACTTCCTTCTGGGGGGGAGAAAAACCGTCGGTCCCATGTCGACTGTGGTATGAGAACCCGAAGGTATATGAAAATACCTTTTCCGGCAAAATTGGTGGGCCCTTTCACTCTTGCTCAGAAAATTACCGTTAGTCGGTTCAGAAAGTGCACGTTAAATACCTCAAATAAATAAAATGATAAACAACTTTGTATCCTCTTTGCTTGTTGTTGTAAAATACATATTCCTGGTGAGACTGCAACTAGACTGGAGAGGGTTGCGTTGGAAGGGGTAGCTATTATTTCTGAAGGAGGTCTTACATATTCCTGGTGAAACTGCAACTAGACTGGAGAGGGTTGCGTTGGAAGGGTAGCTATTATTTCTGAAGGAGGTCTTACATATTCCTGGCGAGACTGCAACTAGACTGGAGAGGGTTGCGTTGGAAGGGGTAGCTATTATTTCTGAAGGAGGTCTTACATATTCCTGGCGAGACTGCAACTAGACTGGAGAGGGTTGCGTTGGAAGGGGTAGCTATTATTTCTGAAGGAGGTATTACATATTCCTGGTGAGACTGCAACTAGACTGGAGAGGGTTGCGTTGGAAGGGGTAGCTATTATTTCTGAAGGAGTTATTACACATTCCTGGTGAGACTGCAACTAGACTGGAGAGGGCTGCGTTGGGAGGGGTAGCTATTACTTCTGAAGGAGGTATTTGCAAATATAATATTATATTATATTAGCATAATGCAAGAGTTTAGTTGTTAATGGCTTTTTATGGCATTTTACATTTGTTAAGTGCATGTTCGCAAGGGCGTATAAAAAGGAGGAATTGGTCCGGGATTGCCAGCCCCCATAGAATTTTATGAACCCCCTAGGGTAGGGGGTCCTTATATACGTTTAGTAACTAGTAATGAATTTTATGGTAACTTTTTCTAGTGGATCTCTCCTAGAAATATAACTTTCTACACTCTTGCATGTTCGATTTAGTCGTGTGCATTCATTACGAGTCTTTAAAACATTTTGTTGTTGTTGTGAATCTGAAGTTTTTTAAAATAATATTTTTAGGTCATGTTTTGATAGTTTTTTAAATCAAAAAAGTCCGGGCCCTGAATATATTATTTTATAGGTATTGATAACATCTATGAAAGGTAACAAACTAAGATTACACGACTTGATGTATGAATATGGTAAGTCATGCGTGAAAGATGAGCTAGTAATATTTGTAATAATTATTATCTAAGCACGAATAGCTATCAGTACAAGACTTATATAGTTAACCTAAAACTGGGGTGATGGTTTGATACTCTGTTGGTTAAAATAAGAACTAGAATAGTTTTTAAGCCATATAAAAAGTGTACATTCTCACATAGAGGAAGCATTGAAATCGTGAAAATATTTAACCTTGAGATTATAATGAACAGAACTAAATATGAACTAAAAAAAAGTGTTTTTAAATTATGTTTGTCCGTTTGTAATATTAAGGCCTCAACCGAAATGGTTTCATGAATTTAATTCAAACTTGATATTTAGTTATAATAGTCATAGCTCGATGATAGCTCGATCGTGATTTTAATTTTTAATTTTAAATTAGAGCGAGTCTACTGTCGGTTGCTTGTCGTGTTGAGCTCGACTGCTGAGGATGGGGAGATCGAGGTTCGAATCTCGGTCGGGTGAACTGGGGGTGGTTTTTCCTAAATGGTTTTCCACTCTCCCTCCACGCAAATGCAGGTTCACTTCCTCTAATTCAACCTTACCAATTCCTAATCCATTAGCGTAATTAGTACTTAAAGCGTATAACCCGAAGGGGTAGTAAGACGTGGTGCTAAATATTATTATTATTTTTTTTATATTTTATTATTATTATTATTATTATTATTATTACTGTCGGTTAATATAGTCTTTAAATAAGAAATATTTCAAAAATGGCTTTAACAATTTTGTTAATAATGAATATGGCTAGGGAATATGTATGAGTTTTTTTAGCACCACGTCTTACTATCCGTCCGAATTATACGCTCATTAACTAATTAGGCTAATGTGTTAAGGATGAGGAAGGTTGAATTTAGAAAAAGTTAATCTGCATTTGGCGAGGAGAGGGAGAAAATAAAATAACCATTTAGGAAAAATCACCCTCAGTACACCCGACCAAGATTCGAACCTCAATCTCCCCGTCATCCGCAGTCCCAGTCTATTGCGAACGTAATGCCCAAGACCGTTTGACCACTAAAGTGGATAACTGTTACAGCAGCCTACTTGTTTTAATGAAGACAAATTAATTTAAAGATAGTTTATAAATGACAAATTTTGGAAATTTTGAAATTTTTTGATAAGGTTTCTAACATTTTTGTTCAAAATTTGTATCTGAGGAGTGTTATACATGATCAATAAGAAAGTTTGTTCGTTTTTATAAAAATGATCAATTTGAGGGTAGTTTAATGATAAACTATTTTTTAAATTATGTTACGAACTACAAAAGTATGGGCGAGTACCATATTTACCCATCATTCACCCTTAGAGGTAGCAAGCTTACCTTACTTGGTTCCACTATGGCGCAGCTTATAAGATAGTCATGGTGTAGTCAGCAAAGGTGAGACTGATAACCTTCAGGATGAATGAATCGTACAGTTTTTTTTTTATTATTTTTAAACTACTCGTTTTGAACTGAATTGGGCCTATCGTTGAATGAGTTTACTCACGGTCTACAAGCTCCCGTTGATAAGGCGCAATTTCCCCTTTTGGCAAGCTAAGTGTTACATTGCCTTGTGGGGGTGTAGTTGACGATATCGTGTGAGTAACGAGAGTTCCCCCCACCCTACTCCCGCCCTCCTGACGACGCCCGGGGCTCGAAGCTAGGCCTACGTTCCCCGTCAATCGATCGTCTCTCGCGTGCGGCTGTTGACCTCAAGCTTCAACACTGTACTGGTACGAGTCAAAGTTGAGAGTAGAGTCGTCCGCTACGTCGGTACCCGTACTCCTTCATTTCATGCCAAGGGGCGCTCAAACATGACTTGAACTTTCGATTAGTTTAAATTTTCTCTACATTTAACCAAGTTGAACTTTTAGTATCTCTTCAAAATATCCAAGATTTGATACCTATGCTTAAATTCATCTTAGTAACTGAGATGTGTTGAAATAACCCTCTCAAGCTACATGATATGTATTTAAATCACTTCTTAGCTAACTGAGATGTGAGAAAAATGCCCTCTTGAGCTAAGGAGATGTGTTTAAATCACTTGTCTAGCTAATGATTATTATTAGCACCGCGTCTTACTACCCTTCGGGTTATACACACTTACGCTAATGTGTATGGTTTTGGGTGATTTTTGAGATGAAAATTTAGGGCCCACGTTTAACGTGGAATCCCGAACCACGGGGGGGCCTGGCTTCCCCCCATTCACAAGATGTCTTTTCAGAGTGAAGGGAAAGGGGTTTGAAATCAGAAAATTGTGCCGGGGCCCAGGATTGAAACCCCGGCCCCCAGGGATAGAAAACTGACACTTTCCCCTAGCCCCCCAGGTCACCTAACTCTAGCTACATGAAAAATGTTTTAATTTTACTTCTCTACTAATTGAGATACGTATTATAATACACTCTCAACTTAACTGAGCACTTGTTATACAGTTTTGTTCCCTAAGATGAATAAATAAACACACACATAAAAAAAAACTCCGGTACATCAGGGTGAATTCGAATCTGACCCCTTTCCCCTCTTTGTGATACTGTTGTAGTCATCGGAAAGTCGCTAAGGACTAAAAAAAAATTTTGTATTTTGTCAATTTATTTAAAAATCATAATTTTGGCTAAATTTTGAAAATGGGCGTTTAGTGTTTCTTGCTTGATTAAGTTAGTTTTAATTTGTAAGAGTCCGAACCCTTAGCTCGCGGTAGCGAGTCTTCCAGTGAGAAAGGGCCAGGGTTTTATCCCTTGGGATGCCAGAAAAATTTTTCAATGGTGATAAGTTCCCCTTGTGAAGTGGGAATGCCAGGGCCCCCACCGTGGTTCGGATTTTTACGTTAAACTGTAGGCCTCCTTTCATTTCAAATCACCTCCATTAACATTGCGTAAGTGCGTATAACCAACGGGTGTAAGACGCGGTGCTAATAATAATAATAATATAATAATAATAATAATAATAAAATAAAAAATAAATTCCCCCTTCAGTGATGATTTATCGCGGGGGGTGGGTTGTGCCTTTCTTATTTAAGTTAGTCATAAATCGGTATTTAGTTTTTAGAAAAGCACGTTTGTCAACGGGGTATGAGTTTTTTTTTGGGAGGGGGTTTACTAGAAAAAATTTTTCTAAAAAAAATAAAATTTGTATGCATAATAGTGAAAGAAGCTCCATCAAAATCCCCTTTTTACACCTTTGGTTTAAATACACAAATAAAATTTTTTAAAAAAATGATAAAGATACTCTTCCCAAAAGGGACATTAAATAAATATATTTTCTCTGAGTTGTATTTTGTGTTCAGCTGTTATTATTATTATTATTTTTATTATTATTTATTATTAGCACGCGTCTCTTACTACCCATTCGGGTTATACGCACTTACGCTAATGTGTAATGGTAGGGGATTGTGAGATGAAATAAAGGACCTATAGTTTAACGTGGAATCCGAACCACGGTGGCGGCCTGGCTGTGTTCACTGTTAAAGTAAAAAAAAAAGGAACCAATCGGCTGTTGTATTCTGTGCAGCACTGCCCACTTCCCGTTGTGGACATGCAAGACCGGTGTCACACCCCCCGAACAAGTATGTGATTATGTGGACTGGAAAGTCATAGACAACTCGTAACATAGTCACTCTTTTTAAGTTCTCATTACATGACAGATTGAAAGGGGGGCGTTTCGGTAAGTTAGAAAATTTCCACGCATACGGTCAGCACTAATGACGCATTGTTTCAAAATATGATTCACTCCAATATAGAGTCGAAAGGTTCCAATAGGGTCTTTTCCCCTTTAATAACCCTATATTTTGTGTTTTTTAATACAAAAAACGTGTGAAAATGTGAAATTAGCTCATTTTCAACGATTTTTACTCATATTTGCAGAACTATTTAGACTAGTCTTGATGAAAAAGGGCTCTAGATTTTTACCCGTTCGAGTCATACGCTAATGGCTTTAGAGATTTGGAAGGTTATATTTAAGAGAAAATGTATCAGCATTCAACAGCGTGAGAGTGAAAAACCACTTTGGAAAACCACCCCAGTACACCCAACCCATATTCGCACCTCGATATCCCAATCACTGGTAGTCTAGTCTATTGGGAGAGTTGCGCCTTAGACCATGCGATCATTGAAGCAGGTGTCTTTATTATTGACATGACAAAGGATGGTTGTAGGTTGAAGGTCAAAGGTAATATAAACTACACAGAATAAAGAATTGCCGTCTTAACTGGGAAATGGGACAGTACAAGATTAATCTCGAACTAAAATTTTAAAATTTATTTTTTTTTCCAATTGTGTTGTATTTTACGGTCTCGTTTGCCTCCTAAAATATAGAGGAAGTATTTGTGATCATTAAAAACCTCTAATTTGAGATTTTTCTAGTGTTGATGTTTACTTGACAGACTTAGCCAAAAACTTTTTTATTGAGATGTTGTCTATCTTATTTACCTAGAGTAGAAACCAGTCCACCTAGCGGGCTTAAAAACGTGGTATTTATTGTCTTCATAAGGGTTTTTAGAGGGTCTTTTAGGAATTAGTTATCCAACCATTGAATTTTAAGGGTAGTTTACTTAGGGTTGAAACCTTTTAATTTTCAATGAGCCTCCATAAAAAAATATGTATACTTGCTTATAGCTCAGAAACTGCTGGTTTTATAAAAATATATTCCAAATGAAAGATTTTTATTTTTAATTTGCACTACAACTTTACAATGATAATTTATTTCTTATTTCAAGAGTTAAGAGATATGGTCCAAATTCCAAATTTATCCTTATGTAAAGTACCTTTAAAATCATTTTCATTGAATAATCAGAATTGTCATTTTTGTTTGTAATGTTAAACAGTGTCTGTATACAAATTTTATCAAAATTGTTAGAACAGGTTTTGAGAAAATTGATTTTTTTTTCCTCTCCTTCAGTAATATTTCTGGGTTAGATATCTAATTCCAAAAACCCCTCGAGGAAAAGCTATGAAAACCCTATATACCCAAATTTTAATTAGCACAATAGGTTAAAATGGCTGGGAAAGACAAACAGCATCGCGAAAAAAAACCTTTTCTGTTTCCCGAGGGTCATGAAAAGTCCAAATTTATCAAAATATCGGTTCAATTTTTTTTTTGGGGATCACAATCTGAGGGAAGAGCGAGAGAAAAAAAAAATTGCAAAATTAATACTTGAAATAAAAATACATATTTTAACAACACTGATTGATTTGAGAAGTTGATGTTCATACTGATTGACTCAAGGGTATCGTTTCATTCGTGGTGTATTTGGTATATTAATAAACCACATCCCTGCATGATGAAAAATAAAAATAGGTTGCCAAAATACCAGACAAAAAACTAAATAAAAAAGTAATAAAAAGTGATCACAGCCCCCCA
>JBCFYV010011172.1:90992317-91002655 GCA_039000515.1 Timema cristinae
CTAAAACCCTATTGATTTTGTTCTAGTATACTTTGATACGAGTTATCGAATCGAATAATATAAAATTTTGATCATTATCAATATTATCGAAACTTCACAGACCCCTACCTTTAATTTTTAAAAAAAACCTGATTTACAGTTACGTTTCCAAAAACCTATGTCTTTTATGAATAAATAAAGCACATTAATCGCTAGCAAAATGTATGTTTGCTCATGATGCTTTGTGAAACAAACGAGAAACAAGTGGTAACTGACATATTTTATTTTTTTAGAAAATCAACAGAGCTTTTTAAGTTCTTATCACACGAGATGTTTTCAAATTAAATGAAACCAATCAAAACAGAACAACACACATGCTTTTAATTCATTGAGTTTCAAATCATTGCACAAATGTAAATGTAGCTCTATGCTAATAATTCTCTTTGTTGGTCCACGCACACATCTTATTAAGTTAGTTGGTTTTGAAATTTGTTTGGGTCTCCCACATGTTGTTGCACAGAAAAAGGGAAGCCAAAGTTATTTCAAGTAGCGCCAACCGCCAATGTGTCTGAAAGCTTGTGATTGGTTTAGAGATCATCAGCTAGTTATGTTTATGCTTTGCTCTTCTTATTTGTTGAATGTGTGAATCCACAGTATTGCCTTCATTGATTAAATAATCAAATATTTACACATAATTAGTTTAACACTGAGGAGGGCACCACGTCTTCCATATCAACTATAGCTTGAAATGCTTGAACTCTTTTACAGTGTGTTAAATCCAAGTCTGTGACCAACTTGGCCGAAGCCACGGCAGATCCGGCCCTGGAGTTGGATGCAGGTGGCAACCCCATTCCCATCACTATCGTCTTGGAGCCCCATGGGGTGGAGCACGAGGAGGGTGCAGTGGGGGGAGTCATGCTCCCTCAACCTACCGGCAACGAGCCTTATCCAGAGCTGCGAATACCCCCTGAAGAAATCCAATAAAACGTTAATTTGCTGGTGTTGTTCGTTGTGTTTCGCAGCTACGCAGGGAAGAAAATCACTTTTAGTTTTCTCTAAAAAAAAATAAAGTCTGAGCCAAAAAAAAAAATCTGTACTTTAGCTTCTTATAATTTTAAGTTTTGATTTTAGATATTAAATTATAACAGAATTGTTGTTGAATGAAATGCATATGGGAACTATTTGGCTAAGGTAAATGTGAATTTATTGTAATGCTTCAAGGGAAACCATTTTCCATTTTAAGTAATATTTACTAGTGGTGTGTGAAATACACATTTTCAACTCGAAGCAAAGCAGAATCAAATATACAAAATTTATAGATGGATTGGACCCATTTATTTTACCAATTTGAATCTTCACCTAACCTCTGAATCTCATATATGAATACAACTCATAGAAAAATTAATGGACATTAAAGGAAATCAAATATATAATATAATGTTTAAAAATGAGGTGACCCAGTGGCTAAATAATTTTATAGTAATGCATATAGGTAAAACTAAAGAAAATGGGAGTAAATTTGATGAAGAATCCAATGCACAAAGGTGACATCTTCTTCCTTTCTTCTATAGTAGAAGTAGTCACACATTTTAATACAAATAGAATAATATTTCGGCATTGTTACCTTTATCAAACACTAAAAAAGAAAGAAGAGAGAGTACACTTGACACAAACACTGGAGTACTCAATTTTGAATGTAGAAATATTATTCTATTTGTGTTAAAATGTGTGTGTGACTACTACTATAGAAGACAGAAGAAAAGATATCACCTTTGTGCATTGGATTCTTCCCACATTTTTCCTCTTTCTCTAGGTAGGCTTTCTTCAGTAAATTTACTCTTATTAGTTTATTTTTCCTTTTTCTTTAGTTTTATCAATTTCCATTATTATAAAATAATATAGTAATAGAAACTCACCTTGGTGGGTGAATTGTCTTAAGGCGTCACTCCTGCAATAGACTGAACTGTTGATGATGGGAAGATCTGGGTTCAATCCGGGTCGGTTGTATTGAGAGTGGTTTTCCACTCTCGCTCCACACAAATGTGGGTACACTTTCTCTAAATTAAACCTTGCTCATCCCTAACTCATTAGCTCAAATTAGTACATAAGCATGTAACTCGAATGGGTATCTAAATTGAATATAGTTTTAAAAACGAAATTATTTTTTCAAGTCCCAAACAGGAAATATTGAGTGACACTGTTCATTATGAAATATTATCTTTAAATTTAATCTAAATAATTTAATTCAATGTTGACAAGATAAAATTGAAAATTTTGTGTTTTGGATATTACATTTTTTAGTCTAATTCAATTTACTACCACAACTCCAAAACTAGACTCAAAACTCGCACATCCCTAGCAGAGAGCAAGGCCAAGGGGTGTGTGAGAGCTAAAGCGCTGTAAGTGTAACATATTTTGCTGAAATAACTGTTGTGTACCTGTTCTGTCCAGCTTTGGATGTTTTCGATGCCAGTTCGGTTGCTTAAGGCACCTTTCTGCTGTGTTGTCTTCCACCATTCAGTTGGAAAACCTTTATCAATGTGATTTTTTTTTACATGGATATATTTATAAATATCATATTTCTTCGCTTCCTAGACACTTTTTTCCCCATTTAAACATCTCTAAAAACGGGTTGCATCTTAGAATTGCAGCTTTTTTGACCAACACTCTCAATAGTTCAGAGCACAATATTTTATCAGATAATAAAGATGGCTCAAAAGAATCAGACTGATAATATTTCAGAAGGAAGTGATGAATTAGTAGCTATTGTTAGTAAATTGAATTCTTTACTAAAAATATTTCTTAGTTAAAGGGTATTAGAGATTTTTTATTTATTTTCTTTGAATCAGAGCTTTTTTTCTGATGGTGTTTCTGAAAAGTTAAGGGTCGTCCTACAATTGATGGAATCTTAGAATCGAAGAAATATGGTATTTCATTCTTACTGGCATCCTATGAAGTAAAATACTCCTTACTGCCAATAATATTCTAAATTTAAAAAAAAATGCAGCCTGTATGGTGATGAATTTTGCACAAATATTTGTTCACATAAATTTGATGTACTGCATTTTTTTTTATATAATTTTGTATATGTTCTAAAGTGTTATGTTTGTAACTTTTAAGTATTTAATACATTTTTAAATGCAAATTATACTAATAGTTTTTTAATTCCTCTCTGACCCTTACAGATCAAAAATAATTAACTTTTATGTAATATTGCATAGGACTGGTGTCGATGGGAATGCTTCCAGTGATGGGGTTTGAACAAAAGTTTAGTTTGCAAAAGAAAAGTTTAAAGTTAACAATTCTTTCCTTGAAATAGTTGAACTAGTTCATCTTCTCAAAGTGATCAAGTTCAATGTGAACTACGAGATGGCTCGCTTTAGTGGTAGAATGGTCTAGGATAGCGGTTCACAAACTTTTTGAACGAAATACCACCCCAACAATTTCCATAATTTGGAGTGCAGCCAAGATAACAATGAATATTTACTATTTTGGTAAATTTTCAATGGTGCCCCATATATTGCTCGGCTCTTGAGCTTGAATCAGTGTTGCCATTGTTTTACTTTTGGCGAGACTTAGTCATAATATATTTATGATGTGATGAGGTCTTATATCTTTTTCAGAGTTCAATTTGCTTGGCTTCTCACAGCGTACCACCGGTGGTACGTGCACTAGAGTTGGGAACCGCTCGTTTAAGGTGCTACACTATCATTAGATTGGACGGCAGATAGTGGTTTGAATCTTGGTCAGGTGTACTGAGGGTGATTTATCATAAATGATTTTCCACACCCCCTCCACGCAACTGTGGGTACACTTCCTCTAAATTTAATCTTCCTAATCCCTAATACATAAGTGTACTTGGCACATAGTGAATGTGAGGAATGCCAGGTCTCCACCGTGGTTCGGATTCCACGTTAAACTGTAGATCCTTCATTTCATCTCGCAATCACCCTACCATTACACATTAGCGTAAGTGCGTATAACCCGAACGGGTAGTAAGACGCGGTGCTAATAATAATAATACTTGGCACATATGTGTTTAACACAAATGTTTAGTAGAATATAATGGGTAAATAATGCAATAGCTCATCCAATTTCGCTCACAGAAACAAAGTGATGTACACATTAAAAAAAAACCCACAAATAATCATGTCAGGCTTGTGTGGGTTAGAAGGGCATTCATTGTCGACATTTTCCCTTTCCCAGCAGAGCTACCTCCCTCTCAGATTCAATCAATAAGTAGTACCCTTGTCCCAATATCTATAACTGGTATGAGTGTAGGTTATGAACTACAAGCAGTAGTTCACTGATGAATTAACTATTTAACAAGATAAATTAACTGAATTGCTTTGTCCATCTTAACTCTGGTCAAGAGTACAGAGGGTAATTTCCTCTTCACCTAATTAAAGTAAATATGTGGAAATGTCAAAAGGGTAGAAAGATGCAGTACATGCTCACGCGCACACACACACACGTCGATCTTGGTGGTCTTGGTGTAAAGTGCTCGCCCCAGGATCTGAAGTTCGTGGACTCAAACCCAGCTGAGTTTGATTTTTCTTGAGGTAAAAATCTGTAGCACAACTTCCTCAGGAGGGTAAGTAAATCTAGTCCCATGTCAATTGTGGCATTAAAAAGAACCCTGGAAGATATAGGCAAATACCTTTCGCTGCAAAATTGTGCTGATATAATCATTCAGTTCAGAAAGTGCATGTTTAATACCCAAATAAATTAAAAATAATATACACAAGAAAAGTGAAGTTTTATTTCTCTTACTGTCACATTTATTTTGTGTACAGCAATCCACATTTAGACGTATGTTGCCAGAGCATGCAAAAAAATTAATTTTTTTTATGTCCAATGGATGTGGACGTATTTTATAAAAGTACAATATTAGTTGCATGATCCCACACGGATCGGCCTCTTGGTACAGTAATCCGCATTCCTGTCTACTAAGCTAGAGGTTCTGGGTTCGACTCCGGTCAGTACAAAGGATAACTTTCCTGAAGGGGAATTGTTCCCAGTCGCCATGGTCTTGTTTATTAAGCTGAAGTTAGGTTGAAGACTTCTGGCACCACAACTTAACCACATCACCTCATCGGGTTGAAATAACCACACCTACATGTGCCTCAAACTCAGAAGACGGTTTTATATCCGCCACTGCCAGTAGAAAACCAGAAATGTTTACCCAACGAACCATGGCATACGAAGAAAGAAAAACTCACACAGAATGTATATATGCATTTTTAGTGGATGAATAGCCTTTGATCAGAATGTTACAACATAAAAAGTTTTCTACAAAACCTCAAAACAAAAAAAGGTATTAAAAACCACAGATATTTGTTTAATACAGTAGCAATAAGAAAAAATTCTAATGAAATATTATGTGATAAATAATTGTTGTCTTGCGTTGGATTTTATGGCAAACTTTTATTTTACTTTCTTCTGACCCTCCCTCTCAACCCCTTGATAATTAACTTTTAGTTTATTTGCCCTTCTTTTGTGCTGCGATTTAATTTAATAATTGGGAATAAAGAAATGCAGTCGTCATCAAAAACCGTTTACGGCCACAGGTTGGGTCATTTTAATAAAATGCTTCCTATTTACTTCCACCATTCTTTTCATCTCACTCGCTAACTTTCTGTCATCTACTCCCTTCCATCTCTTCCTTTGTCCCTTGCAATCTTTTTCCCCCTAAATTCCACTTCAATATTTTCCTTGGGATCCATTCCCTTGTCTATTCTCATTATATGTCCATACTACAAAGTAACAAAGAAATACAAAAAAAGATTGGATACCCAAAGCATAAGAGAGATAAAAGTTTAACAAATATGTTTATTAGTATCAAAAACAGAGGGAATTATTAAAAGTTAAAGGACACCATTTTATACAAACCTTTCAATTGTTTAATGTTAGGCAACATCTAACGGCACCATACAAACTGCTCGACAAGCTATAAAAAAATATTTGGAGGGCTGGGTGGGTCAAGTGGCCGACACGACTTGGACCAACTGCTAGACAAGCTCAAGTATAGGAGTACAAAGTGATAGACAACCAAGCGATCGACACGAGAGAACAAATCTGTAAAAAGACCAACTGCTAGACACGCAGAAACGACATGGACCAAGTGATCGACACGAGCTGGACCATGTGATAGACAAGCTCCCATATAAGAGGACAAAGTGATAGACAGCCAAGCGGTCGACACGAGAGGACCAACTGCTCGACAAACATCAGATGAATCCAGTTAAGAGTGGCTCAAGTGACAGACAAGTTATTTCAAAACCAACAAAGTGATAAATATGGGCTTAGAGAGTTGGGTATAAGGATGGTCTGGATCCTCCTAGAAATTGCTGCCCTCCCGACACCCTAGATTTAACTAGTTCATAAAGGGTGAGGTCCCCTTATATGTGTATAAACTTAAACCATCGTGTTTATAATTTTAATAATTTACTTAACATTGCACTCTTCAAAACATATTTTCTAACACTAGTTTAGTTATAATTTCAAATAAATAATAGGTTTTGATACATACAATCTGGTATCTGAAAATACTGAATGTTTCTCTGAATGAAACTAATTATCGGATCTGAGGAACGTAGACAAACGTTTTGTTATAAATGGTAAAATCATACTTTAAGAACTAACAAGATGAAATAAAATTTTATATAAAAGAGCAACTGCCAGAAACTAAGTTGGTAGCTTATGATCATGGTTCGATTCTGCCAGTTACCGTGAGGGTGATTTTTCTTAAAAAAGGTTTTCCACCCTGCCACCACGCAAATTCAGTTGCACTATATATAAATTTAATCTTCCTCATTCTCAACACATTAACGTAATTAGTAAATAAGCGTATAACCCAAACAGGTGGTAAGACACAGTGCTACAAAAAAATAATTCTAATTGCACTAATGGATTAAAGAAGAAATGTTATTATAGGATATGTGCTCTCATTTGCACATAGGGAGAATGTAAACCATTAATGAAATATCACCCTCCATACACCCAGATGGATTTGAAGCCTGATATTCCCGTCATTGACAGTCCAGTCTATTTTGAGAATGGCGCTTTAGACCATCAACCATCGAAGCTAAGAATATTTTGTTGATGTTGTGTTAGCACCAGGTTTATTAATGGGTTAGAATAAGGAGCTAAGTTAAAATGAAATAATCCCGCATTAGTGTAAAAGTTAGATGTAAAAATCACAAGGGTGGTAACTATCAGCCCAATCCACTCAGTCGGAATGATTACTCTTATTATTATTATTATTATTATTAGCACCGCGTCTTACTACCCGTTCGGGTTATACGCACTTACGCTAATGTGTAATGGTAGGGTGATTGTGAGATGAAATGAAGGACCTACAGTTTAACATGGAATCCTTACCACGGTGGAGGCCTGGCATTCCCCACATTCACAAGATGTCTTGTCAGAGGTGAAGGAAGGGTTTGGTAATCAGATAAATCTGGGCCGGGACCGAGGATTGAACCCCGGCCGCCAGCTCAGAAGTCTGACACCTTACCCCTAGACCGCTAGGTCACCCATTTACTCTTATTCAAGCTACTCTAAAACATTATAAGACCGTATGACAAACAGCGTTATTTAGGAGGTCAGACAATACTTAGACCTAGCAAACAGCGTTATTTAGGAGGTCAGACAATACTTACACCTAGCATAGTGTTATTTAGGAGGTCAAACAATACTTAGACCTAGCAAACAGTGTTATTTAGGAGGTCAGACAATACTTAAACCTATCAAACAGTGTTATTTAGGAGGTCAAACAATACTTAGACCTAGCAAACAGTGTTATTTAGGAGGTCAAACAATACTTACACCTAGCACAGTGTTATTTAGGTCAAACAATACTTACACCTAGCATAAAGTGTTATTTAGGAGGTCAAACTATACTTACACCTAGCAAACAGTGTTATTTAGGAGGTCAAACAATACTTTACACCTAGCATAGTGTTATTTAGGAGGTCAAACAATACTTTACACCTAGCATAAAGTGTTATTTAGGAGGTCAAATATACTTACACCTAGCACAGTATTATTTAGGAGGTCAAACAATACTTACACCTTGCATACAGTGTTATTTAGGAGGTTAAACCATACTTACACTACTTGACATATATTTGTAGGGTTTGCTAAAGTAAGAATGTAGGTGAAAATAACTTGAAATCAAGGACAAGCGTGTATTGAATTAACTGTTCTGTCACTTAGCCCACTCTTAACTGGATGATATCAAAGTTTGTCGAGCAGTTGGTCCTCTCGTGTCGATCGCTTGGTTGTCTATCACTTTGTACTCCTATACATGAGCTTGTCTAGCAGTTGGTCCAAGTCGTGTCGGCCACTTGACCCACCCAGCCTTCCAAATAATTGTTTTCATTTTGTCTACCGGTTGGTTGTCTATCACATGGTCCAGCTCGTGTCGATCACTTGGTCCGTGTCGTTTCTTCGTGTCTAGCAGTTTGCTGTCTACCACTTTGTCATCTCGTGTCGACCACTTTGTTGTCTATCACTTTGCCTGCTCCCACATCTAACAACTAGTAACATGGTTGCCCCTAACGGGTGTGTTAGGTGAGAAGCGCCAAACTTGACTAACAACCAAGACGACACCGATGGTTGGGTTGAAATTAGAAAAGGATGTAGCTCATTTAAGAACAACAAGCACACATTCTAGAACAAAAGTGTGGTATCCAGAATATTACATTAATTTAAGTTGGGGGGAGAATAATCTAAGATGTGGTTAAGCAACAATACATAACTCTAATCCAGCCTTATGGCTACAAGTCATAAACCGGATCAGCTTGGACCAGAAGGGTAGTTAAACAATATCTAAAACTAGAAAGTCCTTGTTTAAGGAGTTATATCGAAGGAAGTTAACTGAGCAAGCTAGCGTGTGTTAACTCTAGAAATAGTTACATGATACAAAAGTTAGGTTCCTAGAGCTGGAACTATAAATTTACAAATAATCATAGGAGAGCTATCAGGAATCTAGGCTCTAAGTATACTATAGCAGGCCCATTCCTCATTAGTACTGCCTGGTGATCCAGTAGTATAGTTAATACTTAAGAATAGTCTTGAGACATAAAGACGAGGTGAGCACCGTACAAAGGTACAACAATAGGCAAACTACAGACTGATAGCAGTCAAAGACCCAACTAGGTAATGTAACAGCCATGGAGATAGCATGACATTATACAAACTTTATCAAAAAGTACTTACTTCTGAACTAAAGAATTTACATTTTAACAGATATTAAATTATCTGCGATGAGAAGGTGAGACCGACATGTCAAACATTGTGACCACCACTTGAATGCCGACCAGTTCTTGAAGTTTCTTTGGATGCTCTTACGATGAGTAGTTAGAAATGAATATGAAAATGAAGTTAGAGGCGAGGTTTTATATATAAAATGAAACTGGGCGTGAAAAGGGGGGGGAGGGGGCTTCTAGAAAGAACAAGGAGAACCGAGTAGAGCTTGAGTTGGTCGGCACATCACAGGACGCACTTTAATTTCTGTCCAGTTGTGCATGCTGACCAGATGTGGCTGGAGAGTCCGATAGTTCTTTTTGGACGTCAAGTCGGGCAGGACTCACGTGTACTGGCCCGTATTCAACAACAAAATTACACAGTGAGTTAATAATCTGCCACATATAATTCTTGTACGTATTGACATGTGTATTAATTAGGTAGGCTTTGAATTTACAGGCTAGTAGTGATTAGAATGTTATGATTAAAAGTATTGGAAGAAGAATATCAATACTGTACTAGTATAAAAAGAAAAGTATCGGTATAGAAATTTTAATATAAGAAAAGTTTTTTTCTCTAGTAATAATAATTTCAACTCTTGCATAATAATTGTATTTTCATATTTATTTAAACACTGAAAATTATTATGGTTTTTAATTTGTAACGGTACTAATTTAGTATGTTACAATAAAGCAACCCCACCCCACCTCATGTTAACCTACAAGCATAAATTCTCTTTTGATTCATACTACCCACTCCGAAGAACGTCGACATTAACTTATATCTCCTAGAATAGAACTCTTCTCTATTCTAGTTCCATGTAGTTTCAAGCTAAATATAAACATTATTATTCACATTCAATTTTCTTCAATATAAACTGTTCAAGTACTCACTCTCTTAATCTTCTGGCTAGCACAGCCAGGCCTAAATTCAAAACATCCTAAATTGGCGAGTGGGGCAAAATTGCCATAGTGTCTCAACAGCTGATGTTCCGGTCAGCCTGGTCTCCAGTATCTAATGGATTACTACTGAGACAGCGTTCAAGAACTGGGCGTGGACTTACCTACCCTCTGGTGGAGAGTGGTACCAACCTCCAAATCATTGCCT